>JXSR01S030324.1:108910-129008 GCA_000969725.1 Ophiothrix spiculata | reverse complement strand
TTATATTTGATTATCAATTATGTTGTTTGATCTGTGAAGATTTTGGCTAAAATGATAAATAAAATATTTCCTTGATGTCAGTTGCTTCATTTGCATATATTATTTCAGTAGTGCACACCAGCATATCCCTTCTACATCCAAAAATGAATTTTTATGAATAGCGCCATCTTTTTTGACACTTAGAAATAAAATGTCCCTATTTCTATTGGGTTCAAACAACAGTGTAAAATCAGATGTTATCAATGTTTGACTCTTCACAGGTGTAATGCAGATTCAAGATCTCCATCGTAAATTCCAGGATTCCAGCGTCAAAGATTTCATCTTAAGTCTGCTGAACAAATTTGAGGTTGCGGTGACTTATGACCAAGATCATTTGCTGATTCCTTCCAGACTACCCAGGGAGGGTAGAGACCCGACAGTGATTCCAATGAACAGAGAGAAGCAGCAGCAACAGGTAAAGAAATTCATCAAATTTTGTTTTTATGTTTATCCAGGTTGGTCTATAATAGGGGACACATGGGGTCTAGTGGAACAGTGCAGGACTCTGAATCAGTAGGTCCTGGATTCAAGCCCCGCTACGGTCAACGGGTTATGTCCTTGGGCAAGACATTTAATCTCAATTGCTTTGTCGACCTGTTATGGGGAATATTACAATCTAAGGGCAGATTGAGTGTGCACCTGGCCAGTAGCACCTCAAATTAATGTGAACTGGTTCTGACGATTTCCTGACGGCAGTGTAATAATAGGCAGCAGCACTCTGCGAATTTGTTCACAAATTTAGTAGCGGCATACAAAAGCTGTACATTATTATTATTTATTAACATGATTATAGTTAATACACAAAGCACACGCTTTGGTTTTCTGTGTCAGTTTATGCTTTCTGTGTGACAGATTTTACCAAAAGGTAACTCAATGAGTCCCATTGTGAAATTGAGTTGTTTTACATACATGTATGTGATGATGGAAGTTAATATTAAGGTGGCCTAGCACAGATAGAATTCCTCTATTTATTGTACTTAGTTTTTGATATATGGTGTTTTCACGTGTGCTCAAAATAAAAAAAAGGGGGGGGGAGGGGTCACCGACTTAGTTTTTGAGAAAAATCCATTTAAAAAACACTATGTTTTACCACTTTTTACCATTGACTTCTATATGGTAAAATCAAAATAAATAAGACAAAAACCACTTATAATTAAAAAACAGCTCTATTTTTTCTCTCTTTTTCACATATGTTTTGGTTCTTTTATAGTTCTTTAAAAAACCGTAATAAAAAAATATGGTAACCGACTTACTTTTTGAGATATTAAGCAAAATCAAGCAAAAAAAAATAAAAATTTATGAATGAGTAATACCTTAAGCACTGTGCGCTTTGAGCCCTGCGCTGTCAGGAGTAACGCGCATGTCTTATGCGTGAATATAAAAATGACGCACGTGTAAGATCGTGTTTTATTAAAGCACAAGATACAGTACACCAGAAAGTACACTAAAATCCTGGCATAAATACTTTGTGAAATTGTGTCCAACACCGCTGATATCAGCTCACTCATGTCCGACACCGTTTCTGTGCTAGGCCACCTTAAATGCAATTTATTATTAAATTGACATCAGCTAAAATGCCAACTTTTTTTCCTTTTTTTTGTGACTCCATTTCATTGCAATGTGTATGTATTTTGAAACTTACTTTGACCCTCAAACCTCTTAGTCTTATCTCCTTTTTCCTTTTACCAAATGTCCAAGAAGTGTTGTAAAAAGATTGAAATTTCCTTTACCACAACAGCATGTGTTACTCAATATTATTTACTTCAAAAAGAGTCATAAATTGTGGTGCCTTTCATGAAGCCATTTTGCAGTTAGCCTTTCCATGACAATTAAGTTGTAGATACAAACTTTCCTTTTTTGCCAACATTTTGGGCAAGTGCATGCTTATAGGTGTAGGTTCTGATCTCATTCTTGCCCCCTGGGCTCAACCGGAAGTAGTATACCTTTTGATGTCATATGAAAGCCCATGTTTTTCTGATTCAAAATCCAAAATTTCACCTCCAAATTATTTATAGTTTTGGAGATATAGCGTAAAATTAATTGATATGCCTTTTTTCCATTTCTTGTATATTTACATAACAGCCTCGTCCCCAGTGTTGCATGATTTCTTTTGCCTCTCAAGAGAAAATAAGAAGCAAGCTTGGGTTGAAATTTCACAAAATGCATTTCAGAGCCTCAGAGGTCTAGGTCAATCAGTTAAAAGTGATTTTACATGTGCTAAAATAGGACCCTACACCTTTAAGATAATAGAACATCCTCTTTGAACCTCTCAAATTGCAGAAATCTAGTGTACCATTCAATAAGTACCTCTTTTATTTATCTATATCTTGTTTATTCATTAATGCAGGTAACAATGAATGGCAATTCACGTCCAAGCTCTCCGTCAGATCCTACTGGGTACACAGACCGCCGTCGTGCCGTCAGAAACCGTAGTCCAACCGAATCTCATCCACAAACGCCTCCGTCATCCCCAGATGAAATGCCAAACAGCCAGTCGCCAGATATCATCAAATGCGCAATAGAAAGAAACCCCTCGAATACCAGCATGACCATCCATAGCAGAAGTGGGTCCTCATCGGTGAAATTTCCGCCAATGGTGTTCAATCCCAAAGATTTGTTCCGAGGTCCGATTCCCGAAGGAACGATGTCTTATATAGATCCTATTAAAAGGAAAGCAGCCACTTTGGAGAAAGAGAAAAGCTCTAGCGCATCAAGTCTTGTCTATTACAAAGAGAAGGAGAAAGTGGAGATTTCTCTTCCGGGACCTCAAGACTTCATTGAAGACAAGCCTGGCTTGTTTGATAACTTTGACATCCTAGTGACGGATAAGCCCAAGGCTGTGATACGCAGGTTGTATATTCTGCAGTATATCCCCAGTGGTTTTTGGTCCCATCTCATCAGTAGATTTCTGTCAGATATAACGGTCACAAAAGTTGTCAATTCTTTGTACAATTTACCGCCAGAGTTGATGAAAACGTTTAGCGATGATGAGATCAAAGAATTGAAGAAAGAGTTCAAATGGGTCAGCTGGCAGACAGGGATCGAATTAAAGTTCTTCTCTTCAACTGTGTTCTATGTGAAGGAGATTGTTCCAGAGTCTAGGCTCTGCTATGAATTTAGCCAAGAGAGAAGACCAGATTTAGTGCAAGTGATCAGTCCATCCGGTGAAGAGGAACGGTCAGTTTCCTTTGCCAGAAGTGGTCAGATGGAGATCGTCATACCCAATCAATTGCTGACTATCAGCAAAGAGCCTCAAGATCTCATCATGGAGGAAACGGCAACCATGTTTGACCGCTTGGAATTACGAGATGTCAAAATTGAAACATCAATAGAAGTTGCGTCCCGACTCCTTGCAGTCATTGTTGACCTCATTGACACCTTGGTGGAGAATTTCTACCCGTCGTTAAGTGAGGTGCTAGGGACCACATTTGAAGGGGAGCTCTTCATCACCAGAGTGGTTCCTTGTGTGCGTTGCTGGGTGGATTATAACAAGCCGAATTGGGACGATGTGGACGTCTCGGACTGGGAGATTGTAAATCATCTGGATGTGGAGAGTTGTAGTAAAGACATGATCCCATCAAGAGCTTGTTGTCCAGAAGATCTGTTGGAAGCACAAGAATCAAGCCTGTGTTGCAGTCCTGTGTCATGCTCCAAAGTTATACTCGGTAAGTCTAAAGTCTTAAAGTAATATACAGATATTGACTACTCATATACCAAAGTGATCTTGAGACTATGTACTATATTCCCAAGATTAACAGACTCAAGATCACTGAGGAGAGATAGTTTTTAATATTGCCAGAATGAAAGAGCATTCAATATTTGTTTTATATACCAAATTTGTTTTGAGCAGGCAATAGTAAAAACAATTGACCAGCTCAAACCCTGCCAATCAACTACTGACTGGCTCAAATCACTCAAAACGGTATATAAATTATAATTTCTAACAAACTTAACAGATATGACCACTTCAACAGAACAATGGCAATAAGTCTTAATATTACACTTTAAAGGGGCATTGGACAAGTTCAGCATCATCCCCAAACATTTTGAGATTTTTGCATCGCCTGAAGTATAAGCAGTAATAATAACAGCATGCAAAGTTTTATTGTCAAATTCAAACCCCATATACCAAAATATTTAGATATTCTCTTAATTTTAATTATCGTAGTCGACAACGATAAATACTGCCCTCTATTGTTGAATTGTTGAATTGGCCTTATCAGGAGAAGTAATGAAAATTCCAAATTTCTTTAGATTTTTCTGCAATCTATGATGTGAAAGGAATGTTAATTTTATAAACAAATGTTTGGCTCTTTCTCATTGTATAGCATCAGTAAATACGTTTAGAGAATAGCCTCATACCCAAAATCAAGAAATCAAGAAAAAAAATTTGAAGGTTTTGATGAAAATTTTCTGGTAATTGACTGTTATATTCTAACTTAGGAAGTGTAAATCATCCACAAACAAACTTTCTAAATTCTGTCCAATGCCCCTTTAATGTTATCAAACAAGAAATTAGATTATCTAATTATAATATTTAGAGCAGGATTAGAGAATTAGTTGAGTAAAAAGTTTTTTAAGTGATAAAATATCAACTTTTTGACATTTTCTGCATCTGACCAAATTTACCAAGTTCATTTGGAATGCATATCATACAAATATGGTATGTTCCAAACACTACTGGAATTCATAATAATTAAACATGTATGTTTGTTTTATTGCATGTTCATCTCTTCTCCAATAATTCTCTGCATGCCCGCATGATGTGTTCAAACAACTACCGACATGTAGACCCTTCCTCAGATATAGCACCTCTTCACAGAAGACGAGGCTACAATGTGACTCGCCGGAACAAATACTACTCGGTATTCCATGTGAAGATGCGTAACAGCCGCACCGGATCCAGCGATGGTGAAGTAACATTAAATGGTCGCAGCAGACGACAACTTCTTCAGAATCAGATCAGTAATGAGATGCAGAGTTTGGTTGATGAAGATGAGGGCGGTATGGATACGAGTGGGGATTGCGGCTCTATGGAGATGAGCAGCGAGATGTTAGAGGGCGACATTCCGGTCTATGGATTCCTGTTTGAAGAGCTCGTATTACAAGCGATGAAAGATGGAATGGTATGGTGTCCTAACCATGGACGCATGAGGCTCAGTACTATTGCACCAGATGTGGTAAGTAATAGTGATAAGAATTGGATTCATACAGTGATTTTTATTTAAAGGTGAACTTTGATGAGTTTGAGTATGGCTAGAATTTAATTATTTTGAATGGTAGTGGTTTAAAATCCAGGATTATATGGAAAACAGCAAGCTATATAACCATATATGTTTTGTGAAATACAGCTAATAAAAAAGAGGAAAATGATAAATCCATTCATAATATGGATAGACCCACCTATTTAGTGTTAATCAAAGTATACGCCGGGACAGTAGTGACATCATAATTTATGTAAATCGCCCAACACGTGCGTTTTGGACCCAAACAAATGATCGTGTCCACTAATCATACGTATTAACACAATAGGCACATGTAAACATACCATTCAGACTGATTTTTCTCGGTTGGAAGACAAAAATAACGGCAGGGGTCCCGTCCTGGCTTATAATCATAACCTTCAGCATAATAGGCCGGCATGTTTTCCCTTATGTTTGTTTTAGACGAAAGTTATGGTATAAAATCGGAGTCAGACTTTTTTCCCCATAGACCTAATGTGTGGCAAAAATGGCCACACCGTTTGTTTGGGTCCAAAACGCACGTGTTGGGTGATGTGCATAAATTATGACGTCACAACTGTCCCGGCGTATAGCTGGATTAATTAATGCACCTAAATAGGCTTGAAATTTATGCTCACTACCACCCATCCCAAACAACAATTGGAATTGCCTGCTTTTATGTATATGAATTGCAGGAGCTAATGTCACGGCTTATTAGTTTTATAGGCAAAACTGGGTTTGGGCTAAAATTTTGGTAAAGATTCACTTCCTGGTGGAAACACTTAATCCAAGTATTGAACTTTATAATAACAATACAGGGTGTATCAAAAAGAAGTTTACAAATATTGATGTGTATTTATTTCAAAAAGTATATTACATTTTATAAATTTGTTTTGGATTATAAGTAAGATAGACCATTGTCTTTCCATAACAGAAAAATAACAAATGTGTGACAACTGATGCAAAAATTATGTTCAATTTTGTAAATTGTAAATAAAACCTGTCGTGCAAAGTCAATAAAAATAAAGAAGGATCCTTATGTTCTTTCCTCTTTTACAAAGACTAGAGAACTTAACATTACCCTGCATGTCAGATTAGGGCTCTGTTAACAAATTGCGACACTTTTGTGGCAATTCGCTTTAAACAATTATCAGAAGATGTTGATCAATTCATTAATGTCTTTGGCTTAAACTTGCCCTTAAGAGAGAGACCTTAGGACATCAAACCAAGTGATGTTGGGAAAATCAGTACTTAAGAGACCTTATTAGGACATCAAACCAAATGATGTTGGGAAATCAGTACTGATGCCACAACAGTGGTGAATTTAAGTATCAAAGAACACTGTTTTCTTTTGTGTGGACAGTGAAATAGCCTTGTCAATGGAATTTGTTAAAAAAATTAATGCAGATATTGGTCAGATATCCAAAGTTTATCTAACACTTAAACTGTCATTAAAAGGATTTAGCCTCCAAACATCAGAAGTTATTTGTTTTGTCTTATTTGATCTTCTTTTTATCTAAAAATTGGTACCCTCAGTCAAAATTGCAAGTGTGGAACCATGCAATCTTTGCAAAACTAATTTTATTTACAATTAACAAAATTGACCATAATTTTCATATCGGTTGTCGCACATTTGTTATTTTTTCTGTTATGCAAAGACTATGGTCTATTTTACTTATGAATAAAAATGAATTTACAAAATGTATTATATGTTTTGAAATGGAGGCATAATAATTACTGTAAACCTCTTTTTGATACACCCTGTATTTAAGTGATGGTCTCACTCAAATAAAGAAAAAAGTATCGGATATATTTGTGACTAGATCAGATAACCTATTTTCAATGGATTTTCTCAAAAAAAAAAAGGAAAAAATAAATGTCACCTGTTTTCTTTCTGTAGGTATTTCATGACCTGTCTCAACACATGCTGACACCCAAGGGCAACTTAGAAATAAATCGGTTGTTGGGCAGCGGGACGTTTGGTTTGGTGTTCCAAGGAATGTACATCAGGGACCGCGCTAAACATAATGTAAGTCTGACTGCTGTTTGAATAAATTGCAATGGGCTGACAATCAATGTGGCATAATTTGAATAAATAGTCTTATGTGAAGAATTTGAATCGAGCAAATCATGGACCAAGAAATGTCATTTTGGTTCAGATTATGCGACATAATCAAAAATGATAATCTGTGAAAAGAATTTGTACTAAACTACAGATTTGGTCATTTAATTTAAAAGTTATGAGAAAAATGTGAATGTGGAGATTATCTCATTAAAAGACAAAGGTTTTAGTTTACAATGGTTAACAAAATTGTAATTGACAATAGAAGTATCAAATTAATCTTACCGCACAAAAGAGACCTGTCAATCAAAGTAGAAAGCAAATTTAGCTCGGGTAAACACAAAAGAATTGTTACAAATTTCAAACTCTCAAGTGGAGATTATCTACACTTATTGACTCCTGTGAGAAGAACCAGTAAAGGCGAATTCATACTCGGCCTCCAAACAAAATTTTCGCTACCAAACATTTGGTCATGACGTCAAAATGACGAGTGACTCCAAACAAAATAGCTTCAACACCGAGTTGAGACCAAATAAAGTTTCGCTCTAAATTGCACATGCTATTGAATTGCCCTATATATTGGACTAAATGTTTGCTTTCCGTTCATACTTTAAGTTCGATGGCAAATATTTGGTGATGTCAAGACCAAATGTTTGGTAGGAAAAATTTTGTTTGGAGGCCGAGTATGAATTCGCCTTAATGGGTCAACAAAATATTTTGCAAAACCTACAAAATGCATTGCTACGCATTTACACACTAATTTGAACTTGGCTATTACCTACAAAATCAAGAACCAACAAATTTTTCATTTCATATTTTTCTCTCCATTTATTTTTCTTTCAGGTGGCCTTCAAAATGCTGCAGCCCTTCCCACCAGGCCAAGGGGCTGGCAACACCGACAGGCGACGCTACGACATCGAGAACAACAAGTGGCAAGTAGACCCTGTCAGATTCTCCTGTGAAGCTTACAGGAAAGCTCGCATGGAACTGTCAATCATTTTGAACTTGGACCACCCCCATATCGTGCCACTGTTAGGATTCTGTCACCAGCCTATGTGTTTGATTCTGGAGCTGGCGCCTGCGGGGGCGCTTGATGGGAAACTTGAGAACTATAAGAGAGTTGGGGCGAGATTGCCGGCTAGGATTCTACAAGATATTATTGTGCAGGTATGATGGTCTGATATTGGTACACCGAATAGTTTTGGTTAGATTTCCTGAGGAGGGGGTTTGGTCAAATGTGGTACTTTGATTTTGCATAATCTGAAAGGTACACATTGGATGATACTTGTTATACCAGATTTTGGTAACTTATAGATTTGGTTTTTAGTACTACGTTACAAAACCTTATACAGTCCGGGCAACGAACCTAATCAGGTTCGGTTGAACCAGATTTGGAACAAAAATTGCATTGCACTTATACATTTAGATTCAAATTTTAAACCTAATTTTAACTATTATAGATAATAATTTTTGCTATTTTATCAACATATAATTGTTCTTAGTGAACAATGTTATATTTTTGGTTGAAAATGTTTTAAAATAATTTACATATTTAATTGATTACGTAATCTAATTAATTCTATTGTCTTAATTAACACATAACCTCACGGCAGATATTTAAAAACTCACACCATATTTTTAGGCAATATCTCAAAGGTTAAGAAAAAGGCAAGAAAAGTTTATCCAAACTTCAAATAAACTCACCCGGGAACAAAAACCCATAAAAACACCAAATTCCGATCCAGATCTGGTTCAACCGAACCTGATTAGGTTCGCGAACCTAATTAGGTTCGTTAGGGGGTACCCCCTTTGGTAAGATAAGGGCTAATGCTGCTTTCATACTCTCATAGTTTTGTAGCTTTTTTGCTGCATGACGCATATTTTTTTGTTTTAAAAAAATCGATATCTGCAAAATTTTGTCGAACAGCAAGATTTTTCGATGTTGAAATGAATTCAATCTTTAGAGCAACATGAATTGCAAAGCAATAAAACTGCAAAGCTACAAAAGTGTGAAATGAAACAGACGCCAGAGCTACAAATCTGCAAAGCTGCAAATTAACAATAAGTATGAAAGCAGCATTAGAGTGACATTCATATTCAAACTTTATAATCTTGCGACACTTCATGCTAGAAACATCATTCGTGAGTGCATGTTCCCATTGGTACAAAATGTACTGAAACGGATTCTGATTCTTTGTGGGTCCTTCGCATTGAAATTCACCGCTAATGCAATTTTTTCTCCCAATTTTACTCATAATTCAAAGATTGATCATAAATGCCTCCAATCTTCTCTACCCAGGTCTCTTCAGCTGTTGCCTATCTCCACGACTGTGACATCATCTACCGAGATCTCAAAGCAGAGAACGTCTTAGTATGGGACTTGCCGGACCCCTTCAGTCAAGCCAATTCAGACACAGTCAAGGTGAAGCTTGCAGACTATGGTATCAGTGTATCCGCATTGCCGTCTGGAACCAAAGGATACGGTGGGACGCCGGGATACATGGCACCGGAGATTGTGGTATATGATGGCAAAGAGACTTACACAGAAAAGGTGGGTAGATTTCTATCAGATCGGGACAAATATTTTGGATTAATTTCAGATTTAAATCATTGAAATCAAGTTACCCTTTGTTAGTGCTTTTAATTAACACATCTCCTTCTAATTGTAATGAAATGTTCATTTAAAAATGTTGCATTCACAAAATAAATTATATATTTGATACAACCCATTTGATAAAGTTTTTGCATAATTTGATAGCTATCAAAATTGTTGCAGATTTTGTTTGTTTGTTTGTTTGTTTGTTTGTTTACCTCGGTTGGTCCGTGACGGACACATGCCATTAGATCCATGATGAACTCATGGTCTCTTCCAAGCTCATACAAAAGTACCAACCTGGATAGCCAGAAATGGCTAATCTATGCATGCTGGCCAATGCATCTTTGAAAAGATGCCGAAAATAGAAAAGATAGCAAGAGAAAGAGAAAGAGAAAGATGGCCACACCCTACACAATTGTACAATTTACTCTCAGCCCTTACTTCGTGAGAAAAGAAATCAGGAATTTTGGCAAGGGTATATAAAATATATTTGCATTGAAGGGGGTTGATTATGATGGCATCATCTTGACCAGTGTCCATTGATGTACTTAGTTCATTTCAGATGTTCTTTGTTGTACTAAGAAAAAAGAAATTATTTGGTTGTTGCCCAGAGGGTGATTTAAGCCCTTCCCATAACACACAGCAACATACCAGTAGACCCCATGAAATGTTAACCAAGGTCACTCCACTACTGCATTCATTTGTATGGTAAAAAGTTTGAATTTACTCTATTTCAAACTGTATTTTGGGACTGAAAAACTCTGTCCAACTCAGGTTTGTTTGCATTGATATCAAGCTGTGATTAACCTCTTTCTGAAGGTCCTTTTCATTCACAGTTGGACAAACTAATAAATTTTCTATAGCAACTTTTCCATCAGTAGTTTTACATATAAGTCTATGCAGTTGGTCCACTCAGTGAGCTGTTTGTAAGCTGTGGAAGAGACTGTTTGAATTGTATGATGGGAAGGGCTTAAATCAACCTCTGGTTGTTGCCTAGACATAATTTTTGATTTTATGATTATTTTTTTAATTTGATTGAAAACTGAAAATGCCAGTTTATGTATTTTGTTGTTTTTATATGAAAGACCTTAGGAGAATTAAATTTCTGTGTTCCAATTCTTTACAGCTATAATATCTTAATAGTATAGTTCAGATGTCATTAAACTTAGGTTAAAGTTCAAAGGTCATTAACTTTCATGTTTGTTTGTACAGGTTGACTGTTTCTCCTTTGCTATGTTCTTGTATGAGTTGCTATCACTGCAGCGTCCATTTGAAGGGGTCATAGGTAACGACGTAGGTCGTCTGTCAGAGGTCATCAAGCAGCTCATTAAGGATGGACAGAGGCCTCTGCTCAACAAGAAGGTAATGCTCTCATATTCTTTGGATTCGTTACAAATCAGCAAAAACAACAAATTTGCCAAAACAGTTCTGATACAAATCGAGAGCTTTTCAGTGTCAAAGAAAAATTGACCAATTGTGGGCTGCTCTGGCAAAATGGGAGGAAAGTTGCAAATCAACATTTTGAATAAATGGCATCTAAGTAAAAATATTTTGAAAAAAATCAATTTTCGTTTTTTGACATTAAAGGCCTTCATTCATAATGATTACCTATACCAACAGTTTTGAAGGTCAACTTTGCCAGGAAGTGCACTTATTCACAGTTAATTGTTTGCATGTTACTATTATGTACTGTAATAATCAATATCTTTGAATTCGATTTGGAGCTAATATTTACTGCAATATATTCAGTGGACTGCTTTGGAATTTTATCTCTAAGTGAAGAATGGAGAATAAAAGTGTGACATATTATTTATCATTTAAAAGCTGAGATTATACAGAATTAAAACATGTCATAAACTCAATTTTGAAATTTTGCGACTTTCCTTTCATTTTGCCAAAGCACCACTCAATTATTTGCTGACTGTCAACAGGGAATTTGTGTTGCCACTCTAGCAAATTACCAGCAAGGCATATCAGAAGGGAGCAACACCGAGTCTTCTTGAGAGTCTATGCTTTGGAAGTGCACTCTGCAACAACAAATAAAAATCAATATTTCTTTCAAATCACCGACAAAACATTATTAAGGTGTAGGTTCCGATCACATTCTCATCCTATTGGGTTCAACCAGAAGTTGTATATTTTTTATGTCAAATTGAAGCTCATATTTTTCTGATTATAAATCCAAAATCGCAGCTTCAAATTCTTATGTACCCGTACTGCACCAGTATACATTAACAGCCTCATCACCAGAGTTGCATTCTTTCTTTTGCCTCTGAAGAGCAAACAAGAGACAACCTCAGAGTTAAACCTCACAAAATACTTTTCTAATGTCAAGGTCAATTAGTTAAAAGTAAATAAAACACATGTTGAAATAGGATCCTACACCTTTAATATAATGAATAAGATTCATCTGGGCCCTATTTCATAAAAGTTAAAATCAACCTAAGTCATGGAACTTAGGATGAATTACTCATCTGAACTCTGGATAGAGTTTTAAATTTTGAGTTTATCTTCATGTTATTATTACTATTTTCTTTTACTTTAAAAAGGAATTTGAAATAGAGACTTTCTCTGATTTTTTTTCATATAAAAAAGATAGGATGAATCCTAAACTTTTATGGAACAGGGCCCAGTTTAACTATTTTTAACTTTGTTTAGAAAATAGAATGCAAATTGGGTTTACTTGAAACCGACAAATATTTGATCTGTTATTTTATTACCACAGGAGAAATCCTACCCAACCTACATCCTGGATCTGATGGCATGGTGCTGGGCACAAGATCCCAGAGAGCGGCCAAGTATGGACCAGATCAACGATATATCCAGGACGGCTGAGTTTGCCAGTCTGAGAGAGGTGTTATCGCCCGAGACTAATGCTGAGATTACATGTACATGTGCTACTTCTGGAAATGGTAACATTAATGATACTGGTAAGAATGGTGGATAGAGAAACACTCGCGCTCTAAAGTATTTCCTCACAATGAAAAATGTTCAAAAACCTTGTTTTTTTATATTAAACTACCTAGAATCATCAAAGATTCATACTTGTATAGGTAACTTATCTATTCAATATGAATAAATCGATGTTTCTTTTAATATTTGATCTATCATTGCTATAAAAATTGCTGATTTCATGGACCATATACAAATACACCACAAGTATAAATCTCATTACTATGTAACTACTCAATTTTTCATAACCTCATTATTACCTTGTATCAGGATAGAATATTTTCAGGTTGTAAGTTTTAGAACAAATGCGCAAAAAAATATAAAACTCAATTTTTTATGTTCAGACGAAAGTTAGTAATATGCATTACATGCCTTATTTTCAAATATAATGCAATGAATGCAATTCTGAAATAGTTACTTTGATAATTATACAATATAGACTCTGTCAAAAAATTATGAAAATCGGATAAACACCTCTTGAGATATGGTTGAATAATGGTTTTGTGCGGAAATACTTTAGAGCAGCAGTGTAAAATCTGGGATAAAATGATGCATAAAAATTGCAGAAATAACAATACAACAACTTAACAAATATGAAGGAAGAAGTCTAAACAGGGTCAGTTCACAGGTAGACATACACAAAAATAAGTTTTGCCAACTTAGGCCTAAAAAAGAAAAATGTTTGATTGGCATAACCAGACCGACCCTATTTTTACCGCCGACCCTAAATATTTTTATTTTTTTTGAGCATGGCAAAAATCCTCAAAATCCCAAACTTGATGGGAATTGATTAACGGAGGCCCGAGATATGGCTTGCAAGATATTCAAAATGACAAATAAAAGATGTCTTACAAAAAAAGTGAAGATGTGTTTGTATATGTGTTGTATAGTTTGTATATGTCTTGTATGTGAAAAAAAAACACACACCTCCGACCTACCTACCCTATTTTTTTTCTATGTTACGCCAATCAAACAATTATTTTTTTTAGGCCTTACTTAAGGATGGTGTAAGAATCAACAAAATTTGGAGTGTTTCAGCCATTTTCTCAATATTTTCAAGATTTTAGATATACAATGTTTTCGTCAATTACAGTGTGATACAGACCTGAAACAGAATCTTCAAAAAAGAGCTGAAAACCGTCAAATTATGCACCAAAGAGCTTAAATTTGTCTGATTTATCAAGAAAAAGAGCTGGAAAAGTGTAATAAAAAGAGCTGAAATCATCTGAAAAGCTGAAAAGTTTCGGGTCTGGTGATGAGCCCCAAGTTCAAATCTCTGTGGTGCCAAATGTGACGAGTGCAGATTACAAAGTCAGTGCATTATAAATCACCAGCATTTAGTTCCATATTAGTCACTCACAGGCTAATTTTTGGATACAATACATCTGTTCATATGATTTGTAAGTTATCTCCTTAACAGACAATGGCTTCAGTTTACAAATAGTTTACAAATTGTAATTGATAAAACAAGTATCGAATTAATTTTACCGCACAAAAGAGACCTAGTAGGGGATAAGCTATGTCTTCAACAAAAGCAAACAAGTCTAGGCATTTTGCTTTTGCTTTCATTCATGGAAACACAAAAGGATTGTTACGAATTGCAATTTCTCAAAAAGTGGGGATTATCTATTATAACATACTTATTGACTCTGGTGAATAGAATAAGTAATGGTTTAACAAAATATTTTACAAAGATTACAAAATGCATTGTTATGCATTTACAACACATTTAAACTAGTTTAATGCTTCAAGTGATTTTGATGTAATTTCTGACATTTCAATTAAAGGCTAAATTCTCTCTCTCGTTTTTAATCACTATAGACAGTGAAGATATGTCCGGCTACATCCCAACTGTGTGGATTGCACAAAACGATCATACCGAAACATCCACGGTGATCATCATCAATCCAGATCGTAATCCTAATGAAGAGACAGCCTGCATTCGCCTGAAAGTTGGTGGGGGCGCTGTTCAATGTATGTGTGCGGTTGGCGATATTATGTGGCTGGGGATGACTGGTGGTGGAATAGCAATCTATGGGTAAGTGAAGGTTGGGGGCGCTGTTCAATGTATGCGTGCTGTTGGTGATATTATGTGGCTCGGGATGACTGGTTGTGGAATAGCAATCTATGGGTAAGTGAAGGTTGGGTTGGTTTGTTTTAGTGAAGTTTTGAGAAGAAATGTCAATTTTGAAAAATGAACCAATCAAAATACTGTATTTTGCGAAGAAAAAGGACTGATTGAAATACCAGAGAGCCTGAGTTTGCTACCTGTTGATTGTTATAGGTATACTGCAAATAAAAAAGTAAAAACATTTGCAGCAAGTTTTTACTCTCCTGCTCGTGACAATTTTATGTTTTTGGTTTATATATTTTTGCGGTATATTTAGAGACAAACAAAGCGTGAAAATTTCCTGTGTAGCAGTAATAAAGACAAAACCATTTATTTATGGGCTGCCAAAGTATAGTGCAACAAACTCATTGTTTGCATCAGTAGGCATTATTTGAAGGCATCTAGAAGCAAAACTTTCATCAAATATAGGAAAAAGGCTGAACCTTACTTCAGGGGTTAATAAATACTTGGTGACCCAACTATATTTTAATCACCAAGCCTCGATTTATTTTGATGAGGCTATCCCTTATATATATATATCCTATCCCTGGGTGGTACTCAAATTTGGTTTGGATAGGGACGTGCCTCTGGGAAAATTGAAAAGCCACCCATCTTAATACCAGTTTTCAAGAAAAAGGGACCCATCCATATACCAAATATCCCAAATTTTGAGTCAAATTTAATCAAAAACCACATATTTTCTGCCCAAGTTTGCACTATTTTGGCAAAATTATCAAAGTTTTGAGAAGAAATTTCAATTTTGAAAAATGAACCAATCAAAATACTGCATTTTGCGAAGAAAAAGGACTGGTTGAAATACCAGAGAGCCTGATTTTGCTACCTGAATTTGCGGCAAGTCCCCCGGATCATATCATTGATAAATGTTGATTTCTTGTTACAGCACTGCTAGGCATTGTTACCAAGACATGCGACAGCCGGTGATACTCCCACAATACCGTGGTAGGCCTCAGCTGCCGAAGCACATGCTGTACATAGCGTCGCTGCAGAAAGTCTTTGTGGCCGTGGAAGACAAGGTGTGGATTGTGCCTGAGAATGAAGGCCTACCGTACGGAGAGGAGTGGTCGTATTTGCATACTGAGTTGGGCCGAGAAGTACATTCCATGACTACTGTGTTGAAATATGACACCGATGGAAGGTTAGTATAATTACCTAGAGCTATAGGGTTCCTTGGGGTACTACTAAACTTACAGTTAAGGGGCCTTTAAATACAAATAAGGTACTGGTACAGAAATGGATTTTTTAAAGGGGGTTGGTCTAAATGTTCAACTTCAAAATGAGTCCAATGATAAGGCTTAATTTGTGTTTGAATAGCATGTTGAAGGACAGATTAAAAAAAAAAACATTTTAGATATTTCAATGGTGAAAAAACTATATAGGCTATCTTTGGTAGATAGCGAATTGCGAACATTCCTTGCCTTGTCTTGAACTCAATATCATCTCTCAGAGAAAGATGTATATTGTTCCATTTCTCTTGCTATACCAGCTCGGGAATGCATCTTTCACTTCGTGATGATATTTCCACCATATCACACTCATAGTCAGTTTATATTTGTATACTTGCAAGTCATGAAGGACTACCAATATTTTTTATTGTCTATCAACAGCAAATACTTTGAGCTCTGGTGTGGTCAAGTCGGCGGGTTCATCACCATCGTAGACCCAGTTACGCATGAAATCATTGACCCGGACGTCAATCACATGGTGGAAGCTCATCCTCTTAACCGAGTTACTCAACTGGTGACCTATGACCTTGATCTTATGGATGAGGATTATGCACACAATGTGTGGTCTTATGTAACACCAGGTTAGTAGAATCTCTTGAACCCTCTTAACCGAGTTACTTAGCTGGTGACCTATGACCTTGATCTTATACTTAAACCAACTTAACCGAGTTACTCAGCTGGTGACCTATGACCTTGATCTTATGGACAAGGATTATACACATCATGTGTGGTCTTATCTAACACTAGGTTAGTGTGCAATGTCAGTAGCTCTGAATAAGTTCATTCTGGTTGTTTAGATTTAATTCGAACTATAACTAAGAGGAAAATAACTTTACCAATTAAGTTGTGTAGCTGCCCAGTAATTGGGTCATAAACAGCCTTGATGATGGTATCAGTTTCATACTTTGTGCTGTGATTGTTTTGAGTGCTCATGTTTCAGAGCTAAAAATTGTGAAACAAATTTTTGTAAAGCTGATATTAAATTACACATGATACTTTCAAAAGTGAATTTTGGTAACTGTAATTTCTTCAGTATCGGTTTAGGCTAAAAATGGAATGGTTAATGGGATTGCCTATCTTGATATCTGTTTCAATATAATGATTATAAGCCACAACTGTGGTACCCTCTAAACATTCAGTTGAAATGGCAAAAATTTATCGACAACTTAACCTTCCACAACTGATGAGAGTAATGTAGATAGAGAGTGCATTCTACATTATCTGCACCACTTCAAGTTCACAACTATAAGACTGTCTGCTTCCAGTCATGTGTGATATGTAGAAAACAAGTTTGTTGAATTTTCATATTTGTGATGACTCACCCCGAAAAGGGGGACTTTGCGACAGAACACTTTTCAAGAAACTGATGAAAATAGGCAGCAAAGAATAAAGAAAATAATAAGAATTTCCAGCAGATTTTCTGTTGTAAAAATTGATCGCCTTGATAATTTCAACAAGTAAGGTGTCATTTTAAAGGTTAGAAAATGCTGTAAAAGATGAAATGATAAAATCAAAATTGATATCACCTGCAAATTCCCCCCTTTCGGGGTGAGCCATCACATTTGAGGTTAAGAGTTTTTCAGTAGAACTGCTGTTAATGTACATCACTGCCCCAACTTTCATCTGAATTTGATACCTGCACAGTTCTCCAAAAATGTAAACAAAACACAATCCAGAATGTAGGCCTGCATGTAAATGTGAACTGCATCCTTCAATTTTGTTTATTCTAGCTTTGCAAGCAATTATGACATCACTTTGTAACTCTCATGAAACCTTATTCTACAGGTGCCTATGTTTACAAGTGGAATACACGAACCATGAAGATAGAAAGCAGTCTTGATGTCGCTACAGCCATTGCTGATTGTCGCTCCAACTCGCGGCCAAGAGGGCGCATTAGCTTGAGGAGAATGGGAGGTCAGTTAATCAAAATTTCTGAATGTTACATTTTCCCAAAGAAATATGCCATATTTTCTATTATTATACAAAGATTTGTGAAGGTTAAATCCTGCTCTTAATATATCTATTCTATTCTATTGGGGTCCTTAATATTGTAGAAAAGTTTCATTTCTGGCAACTATTTGCCTATTGCACGGTTTCGCCATTTTGGGGAAAGCCTCGACCTGGCTTGCAAGATGAATGGGAACTTACATAATATTACGATTAACGTCGTTGAATAGATTCATCAGGATTGGTAGGATAAATTATTATAAAGTTCCTTTTGACTAATCCAGAATAAAAATCCACTTACGTGAATGTTTCGGCAATCGCTGTGCCTTTATCAACACTGTGATGAGACTGACACTGTTCACATAAGTGGATTTTTATTCTGGATAAGTCAAAAGGAACTTTATAATAATTACGATTAACAGTTTGATTCCCTCTTTCAAAAACCGTTGATCTTGCATGAAGTGATGTAACATACTACTTTAATTAACTGTCAAATCGAGGCTCTCCCTGCAAATGGCGAACCGTGCAAGCACCAAATAGATATATTCATAAAAGCTGAATGCTGATTAGTTATTCAGTATTGAAGTGATTTCATAACTCCCTCAACAACTGGTTCACAATGGTATGTGGTATACTTTTGTGTCGTGATCATTTCGTTTATAGTTCAAACCAAAACGTATGAATCAGTCGTTAGAATGATAATAATTATTGGTTTACATGTATTACTTCAAAACTGAATTGAGTGGTAACCAAACTCATCAGGGTCATAAACCGTCCAATAGATTTTAGTGGGAAATTAAAAGGCCTCTCAAAAAACATTGGTTCCTGTGGTTTATTGTGATTGGTTGGCTCTTCTCAATTGAAAATAATGAACATATCTCTCTAATGAAATGGACAAAACTATATCACGATTGTATGGTTGAAATACAGCATGTCAAAATCAGGTATCATTTGGGGTACGTCCAACTGAAAAATTAGCAACATACCCCTAAGGCAGTCTTAGAAATGTCACATGCAAAAACTTGTTGTCTGAAATAATTTCAATATTTCAATATTTGTCCAATTATTAGGGTAAACATAAGTTTTTCACCAAAACAGAACTTTTCATATTTTCTTGGACATTACACAATTACAAGGGCAACTATTAAGAGGTATTCCGCCTCTGCCATTCTGGTTTCCTAATTTATTTAGTGTGTGTGATGAAGAAAGTAGCCATCAATTTCCTTAGACATGTTGATTACTCTCAAAACAAGTAGAATGGATTTAATAAGTCTATATAATATTCACAAATCAGTTTTTCATTACAATAATCAAAATATTCTGCGTTGTTTTTTGAAGCTGCTGCTAAGACAATAATCCAAACTTTTGTTCATTTGTTTATTTTGCAGCCGCTGCCAAACCAGGCCAAGTAAGTGCAATGAGCTTCATGGAAAACTATCTCTACATCGGCGTCACGTCTGGCACGCTTCTTGTCGTCGACCCCGCAACCCTATGCCCATTTATTGCAATCGCTTGCCACGAAGGCCCCATCAAACATCTCATCACCTTGGTAACAGAACCATATATCCCTGCACATACTACTCTACGAACTAATGATAATCCTGATCAATCTATTATGCTGTCGCAGAGTAATGCGTTGACGGTCATGACGGTAGGGAATGGATTTAATGATCTTATTGGGGGATATTCAAATTCACCGTCTAGGTTCAAAGGTCATTCAGATGCGCATGGATGGTGTATTCTTTTATGGAATGCAACGCAGTGGGAGCAGGCAGCTGATGGAAGAGCTGTTAGATCAGCTAGGTCTATTAAAGATGAAGAGAGGAACAGCAAAGTCATCAATGTGGATGTACACGATGTACAGAGCAAAGACGACGGTGAAGATGATGACGATGAAGATGAAACGGTGTCCTCAACTGAAGATGA
>JXSR01S030324.1:81886-93709 GCA_000969725.1 Ophiothrix spiculata | reverse complement strand
TAATATTGTAAATATTGTGAAATATATTTTGTTGCTATGTTTACAATGAGGGCCTGCTTGAAAAGCAGTGCTTGTCACTGAAGCAGTATAACCCTCAATAAAGAAAGAAATAATAATAATAATAATAATTCCAGCATGGAGACAAAATTTGCTGATAGCTTGCCGATGATGCATCGCACCTTGTCATATTGCGCGTATCATTCGCGTAAAGGTTGTCTCTACGTGTAACCAAGTCTTGGCACTCGGAGTTGATTTTGTAGGGAACTGAGTGGACGGACCCGAATACCCCTAATTTGAGCTCCATGGCTGACGACGCCATTACACGGGCTGGTATACAAAGCTGGTATCTCCCCTGTAAATCTATGAGCTAAACACAGGCTTTTCTATAGCAATTCTCAATGTAAAGTTAGGCCTTCCTATTTAATGCTGATCAAAGTATAAGGTGGTATAAAATTTTCAAGTTGAAAGTCAATTGTATTTAACTTTTAATCAATGAATTCATTATGGTAGTTGTATCAACAAAGCATTTCCACCCAAATGCAGAAACTGTGGTGCAAATAACAGGAAATTTGCATTATTTGCACAACTGCTCACGAATCCTCACGTAATTTGAACAACAACTGTAAGAAGACCTACCTTTGACTATGGTCACAATACATTGTACGAGCATTGTGCCCTAGCTGCTCGCTCAGCTCGCTGCCAGTGATATCCTACTAGACGGACTAAACACTGTTCGTAACTGCTCGTACGATGTATTGTGATCGTAGTCTTACAAAAACTACTTAATTGATGATAAAAATGAATTACTGTTTTGTAAAGTAAATATTATTTTATCAACTCTGAAGTCAATACCATGTCACTGTGTAACCATAGCAAAACTTATACCACTGAAATGTCTTACTATACTGGTATGTACTTGCTATTATGAAATTTATGTAACAAAATCACTTGGTAACAATGCAGTATAACATTAGCCAGATAAGCAACAGAGCACAATTCAACACTTATTATATACAACGATACATTGAAAAATAGGTGATAAACAAACTATAGACCAAACAAACATTTGTTGGACAGTGTAATTAACAATATCCAGAGTGCAGGGCCCCATTGATTGTAAATGCAACCCCTACCCTGGATTTTTGTTTACATTGTCCAATACATTTTTGTTTTTGTCTATAGGAAAATTCTACCTTATAATATACAAAAAATCATTGTAATATTACATCCAACATTTCAAAACATATTAATCATAATCATAATAAAATTTACACAATATCCTACTTGTAGTACTTCAACTACTAGAGTCTAATGGTGCGTTTACACTATGACGACTTGTTTCGACGGAGGGTAACGTATTTGCAACTAAAAAGTTGTCACTGAAAACGACTAATAGTAACGATAGTGTGCGTGGCTAGCAGCGTGTGTGAGCGTTAACTGACTTTAACTAACGATGACGGGCGTAAAATTCAAAACTGCAATACGCAGGTCTACGTTGCTTGTCGTTACCCCCAATTCGTCACAGTGTAAACTCACCTTATATACTACATCACAGAGTAACAGAGATGACACTGAGCTCAAAACATGGCCCCAATTAGTGTAACGTGTAACGTAATATGTGGACATAAACGAGGACACACAATGAAGAATGCTGCACACCTTGTACCCGATTAAGCGTAACCTGCATCAAGGACGATGTCAAGATTTATCGATATTTGAGCAGGATTATTCTTTGTGTGTCCTCGTTACTTGGAGCCACTGATCATGTGATCAGCGAAGAAACGTTAACCAGCGACTATTGAGAAATTGTAATTAAATGAGCTATGAAGTATATGGGGATAAAGTGTCAGTGGCCTGACTACATCCCAACTTTTGAAAATATATTTAATCATAATAGGATTTAGATAATACCTTACAGTTATTGAAGCGCTTCAGCTAGAGTCTAAATCAAAGAAGGAACAGAGAAAAATGCAAAAATTAATTTTCATTTTTGCCTGAAAATCAACAAAAAATTGCACTTTACAAAGAGAGCCAGGAAGCTCATTCCAGATTTGGTGTCAGGCCAAAGAAAAAAAGAACTCTGTCTCAGCTTCCCGTGCGCATTTGGTTAAAAATTCGAATTTTACATCATTTCCTTTTTTTTTTTTAGGTTTTCAGGAGATTTTTTGCTTTTTATTTTTTTCTTACATCCAGAGAAAAAAAAAGTTAAATAAACGGCAGCGAAGCGGCCGCGAAAAAACAAATAGTGGCCGAAAAATGCAATAAAAAAAAAATTAGGGGGTATTTCCGCATCCGCGTAGCCCTTTTTAACTAAAAACAAAAACAAAAACCCGCATAGCGCTTAGGGTTTTGACCTTAAGTAAGCTGAGACAGAGTTCTTTTTTTTTTTTGGCCTTATAAAAATAAATGTCTTCAGCTACTGTATTACTAACATACTCTGGCAACTAAATGGTAATTTGACTGAGAACGCGGCTATAGAGCCAGTCAAGCGCTGTTCCTTACTTACGCCCAATTTAGCGGCAAAATGTAAGATGCGTATTGCGTTGTAGTCAAGTAATAGTAGCGCGAGGCTGAACGCAGAGGTAGGTCACTACGCACTCGTGCTGCGTCGGTCCAGACATGGCACCCGCGTGGCACAATCCCCTAACTTAGCCAGATTCTTAGGGTGCAAATAGACAAGTTTCCTATCTGGACTTTCTTTAATCTATGATTACTAAGAATATACATCAACAATTATACACATAATGCACTAAACCTGTGATAGGCACACTGATCAATTCTTTGGATTTACTACATATAGTGTTTGGCAAAGATGTACAAAAATAAGAATTAGGGGTTCATGAGATTTGTTCATGCATGAACGCTTGATTTTGTCAGAAAGTCAAGTCAGCGTCAGGGCTTGTATCTGGGTGAAATCAAGTGTTCAAGCATAAGCAAATATCATGAACACCGTTCACATATACCGACAATTTCAATTTTCCTTTTATGTTAAGTAAAATGATGATCCAAAAATTGGTGAAATTGTGTTTGTTTATATCAACAAAATATCATTGGATAAGGCCAAAAAAATAAATTGTTTGGTTGTCCTCCACAACTTTTTTGAGCGAGTGCGGGCGGGCAGATTTTTTCTCAAATGTAAGTCAAAGCTACACCAAATTATGGCCTCTATAAAGATGCAAATAAATCTACTGTACCAAAAAATCTCTTTATACAAGTTTAAAAACAGTATTACAATGTAAACAAAATGAAAATAACAACATAAAAAATATTTTCAAATGATCAAAATTCTCAAAGAAAAAAAAAACACTTTTTTTGGAGATCTGAAAATTAGGCCCAGTATACTTCTGTACAGTAAAAACTTTTTCCGGTTTCAAAAAATAGGAGCGGGCGGTGGAGGACAACCAAACAACTTTTTTGGGGGGCCTAAACACATACTTTGGACAAAGAAAAATAATGTCATACATCAACTTGAATAATGTGCACTCTCAAACTGTTTGTAATATCTTCCCATGACAGCCTCCTATTATTTTAAATCGACTGATTAACAAACATCTCTCCAAAAGACAACCTGTGAACCGGGGGGGGGGGCTACTTAGTACAAAGGGGTTATTGGGACGTGCCGCAAATTTGGGTAGCAAAATCAGGCTCTCTGGTATTTCAATCGGTCCTTTTTCTTTGCAAAATGTGGTATTTTGATGGGTTCTCTCAAATTTTTGAAAATTCTTCTCAATACTATAGAGTATGTTGGCAATATAGTGTAGATTTGGGCAGAAAATGTGGTTTTGTTTAAGTGTGACTCAAAATTTTGTAGATTTGGTATATGGATGGGTCCGTTTTTCTTGAAAATTGGTATTTGGATGGGTGGCTTTTCAAATTTCCCGGAGGCACGTCACTACCCAAACCAAAGTTGAGTACCCCCTCCTGGGCTGTGAACTCACGACAAAACTGTTAATATCTTGCACTGTTCCACTGCTTCGGATTGATACAGGAATTTGAGAGAAAATAAATCTTCTTTGAAGTATGATACCATTTAAAAATTCTTTGTCTATAATCATACGTTTCAGTTAGTTAAACAAAGTATGATATATACCTAGTAAAATAAGAAGCTTTTAAAACATGTTGTGTTTAATCCAATGATATTTGCAGTATACAACAAGCACTTTATATTCTAAAGCTTTTTGCAACTTTATAAAAAATTGGACTCCAATACAATCATCCAAACACCTTGAATTATCACAGATAAGACAGAAATATAAACAAATATTGATCATGAAATGTACTTCATGATAAAAAAATAGTTACTTTAAACTTTGTACAATTCAATAATTACATTTTGAAATTATTTACAATAGCAGATACATTTTGTGAACTATTTACATAGAGATTTAAAGGTACTCCAACTTTAGAGGGTCTAACCCGCTGCGTAGACTCAAATGTCACAGGTTTCACGTATGTAAACTATATATAGTTGTTGGATTTAATACGTGTGCGTAAAGCCGTACACGCAAACTAAACAACCTTGAAAATATATGCTCGCGTATTTGCTATAGACATGTGTTCACAAATTAAAACCGACAACTATAACTCTAAATTTAAATGTTCTGCAGGACCTCTAATTTTTAATTAACAATTTTGTTTAAGCTTAAAACACAATATTGGAGTTTTAATGATATAACTAATTATTACTAAAAATGTAAGCAGAACACCCAAGGGTGTTTTGTGCCCCTCTCACAGACCCTCTTGATTTGTTAAAATTGCAGTTTCTTTGGTGGGCACAATATCTACAAAATCAGAGTAACTTAATATACATTCAACATGACATTTACATCTTTGGAATATTCATTCAAAGTAACAATATTTTGTAATTCTATACAATCATGGATACATTTTGACAAGTATCAAATGGTAGGAATTTGCAGACATTTTTAAACCTATCAAAATTTAAAACGTTACAAATTGAATTTCTGAAAAATTTAAAGAGTATTGATTGCATTTCTGGTAGTTTGACTAGATTTTGACTATATCTTTCAATATTTAAAGATTGTAAAAGCATAAATCTTCTCAAGTTCTGCAACAGTTATGTGCGATTAAACAAAGAAGCCCAAACAGGACATCTTTGGCTTTAGTTGATTGTTAAAAATCATGTCATTAGTATCATTGTGCATAGACTCAAAAACCAGTATTTGGTTTTGATGCTGTTTACCTCAAGCTGGGAAGAGAAATGATGTATTTACTTTGGATGAGACAGTGAGAAACTTGGTCTGTTGTAGAGACTGGTTCAAAGTTCATCTTTTGAATATGACAGCAATTTTACTCAACTCACTCAAATTTGTAGGAAATTGTTCCACAGAGTATGACATGGGTGAAAACTAAGAGTAAAAGACCAAACTAAAGTCAAACTTCAAAATGAGCTCCCCATTTGGGTTTTTTTACTCATTAACGCGTGTTGTCAAGTAGTACTCTACGCCGTACGCCGAAAATTGACCAGTCATGATTGTCATGCATCAGCTTTGTCAGTTGAATTAAATTCTGAAGTTATACGTATGCACGAACTACGTAGAAGCTCGATTGTTTGAATATTCTGGATGCAATTTTCATGGAGCTTATTTAGAAGATACGACTTTACATCTGTCCTTATTACAGATCCAATGAAATCTACCATCTCTATCAATAGTTGGCATTTAATTACCAAACCTTAGTTACAACATATGTGATCCATCATATCGAAAGGTACCTTAAGGGTCCCAAAATGAAAATTGATTTTTTGGTCATATCTGAAAGGTTTAATTTTAAGCTTTAAAATGACACCTTGCTTTTGGTTATTGGATGTTCGATTGCAAAGTTACATCCAAATTGGTAAAAGGCATCAGGCTGATTCAGAAAACTATAGTTCTGAGAAAATCAAGTTTAAAATTTCTGTACTGGTAAAACTTGAATGGAGAAAGGATTTTTATCTCAGTTTTTAAAACATTTGTCTTATATTTTGGATGTTGGAACCTGATTAATATGATAGAATACACTTCAAAGGTAACGTTTCTGATGAAATTAGAAATTCGACCATGGACATGATTTTTGACTATGCTCAGCTTCAATGGCCCACATCTCGTAATTTACTATGCCGACCTTAAGGTACCTTTCGATATGACGGGTCACATATGCTATACTTTGATAATCACTAAATAGCCTGGAATTGTGAGGCTTTTCATCATCAACGGCCAAAGGTAATACAACATGCATGCGTGCCATAGATACTGATGTACCAGTCACGCATACAACATGCGCTGCGTCTCTTTCAGCTGTAATGTGTTCAGCTACATGCACGCTTCTCTGTATCAATTCAAGATGCAAACAGGCCTACCTACTAAGAGTTGATCAAAGTATATATTAAGCATAACACATCATTTATTTTATGAGAAAGTAATATATTTTGCCACTTTATAGTAACATTTCAGTTCCCTCACACAGAGCAGTAACTGATACTGCTAGAAACATCAAGGGAAAGAATAATTTATACTTATGTTTACCGACCAAGAGAACCAAACAGTAACTGATAATGTACAGGCATACCCTGGGTAAAGAAGGAATAAATAAATAGAAACAGGAAGCTCATCTTTTACAGACAGAGTGATTAATATGCCTACAAATTACCATGTCACAGTATAATGTTTTCAGTACCTTAATGGAAACAAGAAATTGATACTGTATATAGGTGTACCCTGGATAAAGAAAGAATCTATATTACAAATTGGGAAAATCCTGAAGTTTATCTTTTGCAAATAGAGAGTAACTTAATCAAGTTTATGTTATATTGCAAGTTCCTAATAGAGGTCAGTTACTGATGCTGTATAGCTTTACCTTTGGTAAAGAAAGAATGAATATAAAAATGAAGCTAACATTCTACAAATAGAGAGTGGATTAATATGCTTATTAATTACCATTTTCTATACTTTGATCAACACTATTAATAGGCTGGAACTATGAGGCTTTTCTCAGCGCACTGTTCATCGCGCGCCGGGGACTTTAAACACGTACAAAGCCCAATGCTCGGAAACAATTGAAAACGTCAAAGCAACAAACATTCACAAACTAGCAATATGCTTCAGATTCTCCTTAATATTTTTATGAAGACAAGTACGCCTATCCGTTAAGTTGAGAACATTTAGAATTTAATTCATACGTTTTCATGAATATTTAACTCTGCATCCGATGCATCGGCATATTTTTTTATCATGCTCAATGCGCAATAACAATACGCAGACGCATAGATGCATCGTTGTTGATTCGAGATGAACAACTCTTTAGTGTGTTTGAATACATAATTCACACATACAGCTCGCGGTGCGTCTCCTGTAGGTGTGCTGTATTCAGCTTCGTGCACACGCTCATTTGTATCAATTCACGATGTGAAGAGGCCCGCCTATTTGGTGTTAATCAAACTATATGTTGCAAGTTTCCTCATGGAGAGCAGCAACTTATACTGAGAATATACCCTGAATAAAGACAGAAGAAATTCTGTTGGACGCACTGATGTCATAGACTAGAATCCTGTCCTCTGATTGGTCAATTGAGGCTGTTCCATGTTACTCCCTGGCGTGAAACATTGCATTGGAGGTCAATGAAAATGTCTACAAAATTTACATTTTCAGCTAAATTAATTTTTGTATCAGCCCCTTTCTTTGATATATTGTTCAAAAAGGTGTCTTTCATCTTTATTGTAAGTAAATATTAATGAATCAGAGCGGAAACATAAAATATTGTGGAAATATTGTTTCACTCCATAGACATCACACAGTAAGTTTCACTCCAGTAACAAGGACTGAGTACGCCTAATTCAACAACTGCGTCCGACAGAATAGAAACCTGAAGCTTATCTACTACAAATAGAGAGTGATACAATGACCATGTACTGTGTAAAGTTTCCCTTCAACCCTGTCTTGATAAATGCACAGGGAATGAAACCCTGTCTATATAAATATAAATGCGGAAAATAACACTTGGTACAAAATTACCAAGAAAGCTCTTGCAGAATCTACTTTGGACTTAAGCAATGCAGATTTTTCTAGAAAGACAGATTCTTTGAAAATTTGTAAAATTTTGAAAAGTATGAACAATGTACACTGTTTTGGTAATCAATATATAGGTATATATATGGGCTCAGTCACATATCAACCCGGGCAGGGGGCACTCAACTTTGAAAGTGGTACGTATGTCATGGGAGTTAGGTGAACTGATTTTCAGTAAAAAATTGACCTTTGAAAACTGATTTTGCTGTCTAGTGAACTGAAATTTTGACCAAAAATAGCCTCCTGAGCTGAACATTTTCGCATTTTCTGAGTAATTTTTGCAGTTGGAGCTAAAATTTTGTAAGTTTCCTAAAAAACAGGGTAAAAAGAACTGAATCACGCTGAAAATGGGGATCTAGTGAGCGGCCTGAAAAAGAAGGTCTTGACCACCGGACATATATATCCTGCCCACAAATGTGAGTGCCCCCCTCGGTCTATCAACATATACAGCCTATACACTTAACGTAAACTATTTTTGACTATATCAGTGACACAACAACGTATAGAGCTATAATGAAGCTATAATATAGAGCTATAATAGTAACACACCTTTTTGGCCATCAACATGCATGTATTTCTACGGCCAAAACAGTGTACATTACACGTACATCATAGCTCTATGCGTTGATGTGTGATGGAGCCCATAAATAGCAAATACCTCATATATCTGATTATCTTAACATTTTTTTGCCTCTTCGGGTTGCCACAACTTGACACTAGGACAAGCCACATATCAGTTCGTTATGCGAGTGCAAGAAAGTCATATCTGCGATAGCAGCCATTTTACATAAATTTGAATTGCACATTGTACAGTTGTCAGTCTTGGGTCAGCAGCTCTTGAAATGGTGACCTGACTGTGTCATCTGAAGAAACTTAGAGCCGCTGACATATGATATGAGAGAGAAATTTTGAGGATTTTTTTTTGCATTCTAGTGACCAGTTGTTAAATAAATGTAACATATGGCAGAAATTGGAGATATGACTTTCTTGCACTCACATGACAAATTGTTCATGTTGAAATAAATTCAACTGACAAAGCATCAAATATGCAAAACAGCAAAATTGTTGTCCAAGCAGGAAAAACCAAACAGACGACGAATCTAAGTAACGACCGTGTCAACCAGCGCTACTCTTCAGTGTTCACCTTCAACTTATGGTAAATGGAACCAAGATGAAAACTAGTTTCAGAGTATCTGTTGTGGCTACCACACGACCAGCCTGACATCAAAAATTCCATCAATAAATTCTTGGTTGTCTGCTGCAGCTACCAGCTACAATCGTGACAGCTACTCTGCAATAATGTAATATCAGATTGACATGCTATGTTATCGTGTGTAGCTGTGGCAAACGACACATTTTGCAATTCAGAGTTGTTAAGCTGCAGAAAATGTCCATTTGCAAACTTATCAAAAACAGTAGACACAATCTTTACTCCTGGAATGTTCATCGATGTACATGTACATTCCAAGCTCTCGTGTAAGTTTACCCCATTCTTGCTGCATTAAGTTTGTTTCTGATATAAGATGCCTTCAATTTGACCCACTGGTAACAGGCCACAGGTTGTCTATAGATGAATTTCGAGTGGCCAATAAACCATTGTACAGCATAATTTCCTATAAGGGCGTGTTCACACAGAATAATTTGGTCATGACTATATTCTTGCTCATGAGCGGCTCACGAGCAAATGTGAGCGCAATTATAGGAGGTGTGAACGCAATTATAGGAAGTGTCTTGCTCGTGACCAAAAGTGACACTCCACTACTTTTAATGCGCAAGTAGTGTCCCTGTGTGAACGCAACTGCCAAGTTGTCTCGCTCTAGAGCCGGTCATGACTATTGAGGACTAATGTGTGAACACGACCTAATAAGAAGTAATTATACAGCTTAATTCCCTCTAAGAAATAACTCTTCCAATGCATCAATCTTCTATGTACATTTTTATTGTGATACATTTCATACAGGATTAAATCCAGAGTTTGTGGCTCATAATCTAAATCTTGGTGTTTGGATAAAAGTAAGCAGCATGAGGCCCTCTTAGCGCCTGTTGTGCTTCTAGTGATGTGTCTTCTATTGGCATGTATTCAAATGAAGGCTGCCTGTAGGTCCGCTGTCTGATGCACATGGCAACGAGTAAGAAGGTGGCTATCAGGGCAATAAAACTGGCAACACCAAGACCTGTAGAAGGATGATAAGATAATGATATAATGTTAAGGGATACAACTAAGACATCAAAGTGTTGCCAGAAGAAAGAAGAAAGAAAGAAGAAAGAAAGAAGAAAGAAACATGTGAAAAACAATACCCTGCCAAAGCCTTTGGCAGGGTAAAAACACCACTGTGCCAGTGGTAATAGCTTAAATCTTGTAACTCACACTGATTTAGTGGGAATAATACACCGTTTCTTTTCAGAGGTCTTGTGTACAGGGGTGGGAAGCCACCAAACGCAAGAAGTGACCTACCCGGGTAGCTAACCTATAAAGATAGATATTCTGTTAAAAACAAATGCTGATATGCTTTCAGTTATTACAGAACTAAACTGTAAATTGAGTAATTTAAAAGAATTAAACTATAAATAGATTAATTTATACAACGCACAATTAAACTTTTTCAGGATCACTAATTCTTGACAAATTACTTCTTACCTGAACTGAAAATTATTTATTGGCATAAATAGGCCCATGTTTTTGTAAAGATAATCAGGGTCAAGTATGATAAACATTGGGAAAATTAGATACAGTTGAAAATACCATATTAAAATAATGACATCAAAAACAGGGTTAGTACACTTTTTCACTTAAAAAATTCAAGGACTTTTCCAAGAACAATTCAAGGACTTTTAGGTGGCTGGTGGAATATGTATCAACAAAATACATTGTTTTCACCCATTTTCGGATAAAAATAATTGCATGGTAGATTCTTTTGACGTATTTATTTTTAATATTTCTAACATTCAACAATTCAAGGACTTTCTTTGATAAAGTAAGTTTTTCAAGGACTTTCAAGGCCTGGAAAATGCAAAATAAAATTTGAAGGATTTTTTGGCCCGTACTAACCCTGAAAAACTTCTCTTTCCAGATAAAGGAAGATTTGAATGCCCAGGTTCACAAAATAAAGTCTAACTCTGAAGCTTAAAGGGGCAATTCATGATCCACTTTTCACCCTCAAGGTCACCTCTATGAAATTTGAGTTTTTTAGCTTATAAGGATCCTCAACTTGTATATAATACGTTCCCCAAACCATTCTTTCATATGTGCTTGCATTTTTGAGAAAAGTGAGAAAATGTGTCATTTTCTTATTATTGTCTGGGCCCCTGGGGATTTTCAAAATGCCAAAAAAGCTTGTAACTTGGAAACGAACAGTTGGAATCAAGTGAAATTTTCAGTATATATTTATGTTGTACTCTTCTTTTTATTAAGCTAAAAAAATCGAGGCAAGGTTTTTGTTACATCAAAATGATGAATTGTACCTTTAATGCCACTGGGGTTCTAAAGGATAGATAAATTATAGAGAACAGATCTGAATGCAAATTTGGTACTTAAATAAATGATGTCCAGCACTGAATTAGGAGTTGTTCAATTCAATCAAATTTGCCTGCTTTTTTCCCACATCCTTTTGGTCTTAAAAGGGAAAAAATCAGTCCCATTTTATTTTCACAAAATTTCCCTGACAGCACACTGTATCATTGATATGTGTACGACACCATCTCAACAGACAGTGTAACACATTGCGGCATAATACTCATCTTGCGCTTCAATCAGCGTCCC
>JXSR01S030324.1:51639-68209 GCA_000969725.1 Ophiothrix spiculata | reverse complement strand
CAGGGATTGAAAATGCCCTGTCCTGCAGGGAAGTCAGCAGAAAATGGCAGGGAATTCCCTGTTAGTGCCATGGGTGCTAGAAAAACCACTGACAAGGACATAATCAATCAGATATAAACATTGTAAAGATTTTTTTGAACTTAATAACACTCATCCTGATACTCACATTGCACGACTACCACTTTTTTAATAGTCGACTAGTTGGTATCAAATAGTCACGACTTCGACTATCTTGGCGACTATTATAAAAGTTTGATTGGCATTGGAAAATGTCCCAAACATGAGCTTATCATCCAGTTAGCTCTAGTTCTGACCAATTTAATAACTTTCTCCAAGAAAATTTAACCCGTTTTGAAGATAACTAAAGTTCTAAAAACTATACTCAGTTGAATGCAATCTCTAAGTAGCTTCTGAAGGAAAACTTTTGTGGTTTGTAGCAGAAATGAATTAGTCGACTAGTGGTTATTTCATAGTTGATAGTCACTACTATCACAAATAGTCACGACTTCGACAAATGTAGTTGTGCAATGTGACCTGATACACCCTGTATATACCCTCAAGTGATAAAACTTCAATATCAGCCTTGAGTTTTACATTGAGATACCATCAAGGGAATAAGGCAAGGTTGAAATCTATCAATGTCAACTGTAATTGCAGGGATCTACCACTGTATACGGTTACGATCATATACAATGGATCTGGTGTAAACCATCCCATACTCCATCAAACAGATAAACATTTGAGTGTTCATCCCCGGGTGTTCAACCTACTCATCCTTCTGGAATTTGCACGAATTTTCACATAAGACATGATGACTCACCCAGAAAAGGGGGACTTGATCAATTTCAACAAGTAAGGTGTCATTTTAAAGCTTAGAAAATGCTACCTAACAGATGAAATGATAAAATCAAAATTGATATCATCTGCAAAGTCCTCCCCTTTCAGGGTGAGCCATCACATATATCATCTTCCATAGCTTTCCATATTAAATTTACCATCTAATGATTCATTTAATTAAAATATCAATCGTTTGTGAAATTATTCTTGTTGTCATACATATGTAAATTGACAGGCAGCCTCCTCATGATGAGTTATTCCACTTACAGAAAACAGTGAAAACCAACCTAATGTTATTTTTGCTGAAATTATTGGCAATTTTCATAACTTATACTTTCTTTTAAGTTTAGGATATTTGTTTGTGTCCTTTTTCAATTATTAAAATTGGGAGTTCCTATGGCCTTCTTACTATTTGAGCTAAAAATTATTCAACTGAATATATTTATTTAAAGCAATACTATAAAGTGTTAAAAATGAAGCGCCCCCTCCCACCCATGACTTTTGATTTTTTGGGCTTACTTTTTCTGTTATGTTACAATTCCAAATAACATTCCCTTATAATGAAAAGTACTTTTGTCATAATTCAATTTAAACCTAGGAGTATATAACTGACCAGCGGCGCTACTTTTGGTATAATGAGAATGGATAGAATTGACAAAAGAAAAATTATAATTTAAGTATACGTATACAAGTGAAAATAGTGAATTCATATTATACCAACATAGATGAACTTTCATGAACATATTTGACCTTGATTACGAGATATTCATAGAAACCAAAATAGCTAATAAAATCGCCTTAAAAATCAATCTCAAATGAAGCACAACTAACCGTAATATAAACATACAACTACCAAAATTAATCTCATAAAAATAATTCTATATGCTTGTCTTCTTGTAAGAAAAACATTACTTTGAAAATAATGAGTCTAGGTCGATATGCAATCCACTTAATCTTAAGATGGATGCTGAATGACCTTCTGTTGTCAAGCAATAAGAGCCGCAATGACGCATGATGTCTCGTATTGTAGTTCATTAACAAGGAAAGGGATGGAGCATATGTATAGTAGCTATATATGCGGTAATTTTACGATGAAATCGGTTGAAAATGAGGAGTGTGAACTTTGAGTTTGAACTCATATATGGCCAGAATATTTAACAGGGTTGTACATCCAAAGCTGCAATAGTGCATTTGGACAACTATTTTGTCACCATGAGGGAGGATTAAGGGCAATAAAATTGTACAATCAAACTCAAACTATAGACCTACATTTTAACAATTTTGAGAAAACATAGGGCCTACTTCCTTTAAAAGCATGATTTTGAACTAATTTGACCATATGATGAAAATAAAACTGTCCCTTTGCTTGTAGACTCCTGATCAATACTGCTCCTGATCACAATTCTAGGACTAAGGTTGTTCCTAATAATACACAACAAATAAGCTTTATAATCTGGTATTTCTGGTCTTATATGTGATGACTCACCCCGAAAAGGGGGACTGCGACAGAACACTTTTCAAGATACTCGTGAAAAAAATAGGTAGCAAAAAATAAAGAAAATAATAAGAATTTCCAGCAGATTTTCTGTTGTAAAATTTGATCGCCTTGATCAATTTCAACAAATAAGGTGTCATTTTAAAGCTTAGAAAATGTTGTACCAGATGAAGTGATAAACTCAAAATTGATATCATCTGCAAATTCCCCCCTTTTGGGGTGAGCCATCACATATGTGTACTATCTGATATTGAATGCCCCGTCCCTCTTATATTCTTGATAAGGCTTTTCAATATCTGTGTTGTTTTTATGCACAAACATATGAAATATATTACTGTAAAAGACAATTTGGTTGTTGTCCACAAAGTCATTTGAAAAATAATATAATTGCATTTTCTTTTTAAAAGGCATGTCTGATCTTGTACATGTATTTAATTTATGAAGGTAATCATGGCCACAATGTAATTTTGTAATTACATTTACTGAAAATGCTGAGCTATGACTATGTGGAATTCTATGTTGAAAAGGATGGGATTATGTTGGGAAATAAAATTGAAAGCTACAAGTAAAGCTAAAATATACTTCATCATTTTTCTCAACATTTTAATTTAGAATTTTTCTTCTAATGTAAATTTTACCATAGTGTCTAATTCTATTCCAAAGCACATTCTCATTCAATTTTTTTCACATTCATTTTTTTTTTTTTGCACGATACCATCATTAATGATTATACCGGTAAACCATTTTTTCACGCCATTGCTATAATATTGATTTCTAATTTCTGGTGAAACTATTCAGCCCTTGTATTAGGTGATTCGGCACTATTTCACATTTTTCTCATAATGACATTTTCACACATTCTTTCTCAAAAAAATCATTTTCAGTTTTTTCTTGATGTAAAATAATTCTCATTTTGTTTGGTTATTTCTGCAGAATGAATATTGTTTTGCCTCTTAAATGCCATTTTTTTTTGAATGATGGTTTTTCTAAATGACATAGTATATTTTGGTTTTTGCAAGAACATTATGAATGATGGTGTTTCTATATTCGGACAAATTACAAGTATACTTGGCTTATAAGGCTGCGATCACATAGAAGTATGGTATTTGCTATACGCTATTCGATGGCTATATGTTATACAGGCAAGGCGAGCTATACGGTGTTTGCGAATAGTGCCCTCTTATGTTACCCGGTAGCATCAAATTCATGTGTTCGAATGAATCTATACGCGTGCCCAAGCAAGATCGTGCACCGTATACCCGAATAGTATAGTTCTATGTGATCGCAGCCTTATGGGCAAAATAAATCAGACATAAATCATCCTGCTCATACACTGCATAACAATCTGTGTCTAAAATAGTGTGTCCATTTATCTTTCCTATCTGTCAACCATACACTCCTGCTCTAAAGTATTTCCGCACAATTAAAAATGTTCAAAAACCTCGTTTTTTATATTAAACAACCTAGAATCATCAAAGATTCATACTAACTAGGCAACTTATCTATTCGATATGAATAAATCAATGTTTCTTTTAATATTTGATCTTTCATTGTTATAAAAATGGCTGATTTCACGGAACATATACAAATACACCACAAGTACAAATCTCATTACTATGTAACCAAACAATTTTTGATATCCTCATTATTACCTTACAGGATAGAATATTTTCAGGTTGTAAGTTTTAAAACAAATGCACAGAAATGTATATAAACTCATTTTTTTTATGTTCAGACGAAAGTAGTAATATGCATTACATGCCATATTTTCAAATGCAATGCATGCAATTCCAGAATAGCTATTTCAATAATTATACAATATAGACTCTGTCAATAAATGATGAAAATCGGATAAACGCCTTTTGAGATATGGCTGAATAAAGGTTTTAAGTGGAAATACTTTAGAGCGACAGTGTATGTACATATAGATGTTTATCATCCCTGCTCTCCCCTGTACGCATCTCATTTCAATACCTCATAACATATGGCATCATGTTTGTGCATGAAGCGATATTCAAGATGGTTAGAAAGAAAACAAACATGAGGTATCCAGGGCTATCATGGTTGACTATATATGTTCACTTCATTGTGTGTGGCTGCTAAGTTCAATGGATGCTATATATTGCACAAAGACAATTTGGCACATCATTTATTTATCTAGCTAGCTCCAAAAATCATGCTCTCACCCAATGACCCCTCATTGTTTGAGCTTGTGAGCTTTCACCAAAGGCCCCAGCTTGTCGGAGCACGGGCCTTACACCCGTATCTTTTCATATTTGACTGCCCCCCAGGGAAGCGACACTCAAGATGGTTAGAAAGAAAACAAACAGGAGGTCCAGGCTATCATAGTTGGCAATGTTCACTTGTAGATATAGTAATATTCATGCAATCAATGAATGCCCCAGCTTGTTGGAGTACGGGCCTTACACCCGTATCCATTTCATATTTGACTGCCCCCCAGGGAAGCGATACTAAAGATGGTTAGAAAGAAAACAAACAGGAGTCCAGGGGTATAATAGTTGGCAATGTTCACTTGTACATATAGTAATATTCATTCACTCACTACATGCCCCAGCTTGTCGGAGCACGGGCCTTACACCTGTATTCTTTTCATATTTGACTGCCCCCGCCCCAGGGAAACGATATTCAAGATGGTTAGAAAGAAAACAAACAGGAATTTGAAATTTCCAGGCGAGCATTAAATGACTCTCCTGAAGCTGTTTAGGTGAACATAAGGAGAGCAAAACAAAATGCTAAAGCAACTTTAGATAGGAAACCTTGCATTCTAAGAGGAGTTCCAAATTGCTCACCTAGAGCAATTGAGGAGAGCAATTAAGAAGAGCAAAACTCTGTAGCCTTTAACTACAGTCCCTGATATGTTTTTATTACAGAGTTCAAATTTCCACACCAATTAATTTGACACACTTTCCAACATCTGGTACTATAATTATTGGATTTTTGATTAGATGCTAGCGTTATCATCAATCATACACACCTTTGAACAATGTTTATAGTAGGAAATATGGTTCATATTTTAACCAACTCTTGTTCATTAAACCATTAACTGATTTTTTACCTTTAATTCTATATTACATTAACTTAGTAGTAGAAATCAAAATTACAGCATAACTGCCCACATCAGTCGCACCTCAACTATTGTTGTAGATTGTCAAGCAATAATGTTTGGAGGAAATGGCTTTGTGATAATATTTTATCTTTACCCGCGGATATCACAAGAGACTTTCGCTCGTTATATTCGCTCTGACTTATTCGATCAAATGGAGAGGTAATGACACTTATAATGCTTGAATATTGTTTAAATCGATGTTACCATCGATTTAAATGATGCCAACATCGATTTAACCAACATTGTAAGCAATATTTTCTCTCCATTTTGGACAATATGTCTAGAGAATATCAGGAGTGAATGTCTCTCGGGTGAGCGAATGTCTTTGGACGCCAAGCCTTACCGCCATATTCCAGTCCTTGACACACATTTTTTAACACTTATACTACAATGTTGATAGGACTGTATATGTTAGTTTTGGACTTTCTTAGACTATCCTCATAGGCTATCTTTCACATAAAGGTAAAAAAGTATTGGCCTGTATTTACACCTATAGGTCAGAGTGTCCATCTCCCTTTCAAAGCAATTAAGCCACACTCCACTGTTTGTTTTGCTCTATTTACGGTGAGAGGATCGCCACACCTCCTTCGCCATGAGTCTGTTACCTTCCCAGTACCCATATCACACCTGGGTTGAGTCAAACAAATCTGGGCATACTTTAACATGCTACAAATAAAACCACTTGGGGCTGCTTTAACACTCTACTGGCAGCTGCCCATCCAGAATCGATTCTGGGCTGTTAACTGCTGGTAAGGGAATCGCCACACCTAGCTCCTTCACCATGAATCTGTTACCTTCCCAGCACTGAAGAATGCCGGTACCCATTTTACAAGCTGGGTGGAGTCAAACAAAAGTGGGCGTACATTAACATGACACAAATAAATCCACTTAGGTCCACTTCAAAACTCAACTGGCAGCTGCCTGCCCAGAATCACAGAACCAGCGATTCCGCCGGTTGAGTTATGAAATAAGGCCCTGCGGGGAAACCCGAAACTCCGAATTTCCCCGGACCGGACCGGGAATTTTTTCGAGCTATTTTCGAATTCGGACCGGGAAAAATATTACCGGGGTCGACCGGGTCGGGGAAATTTCACTCGGGGTCGGGGAAAGTTTACATTCGGTCCGGGAAACGCAAAAGGTCGTTCGGGGTAAAAATAAAATAGAGCAACAATCTTATTTTCGTAATCTGTTTTAGCTTAAATCGTAATCCTTGTTAAACTCCATTTTAATGACTTGTAACTCGGGGAAATTCGGGGTCGGGGAAAGATATCAATCTTCGGGCGGGTCGGGAAAATAAATTGTCGGGGAACAACGGGGTCGGGGTAAGAAAAAACCTGCCCCGCAGGGCGTTATTATGAAATGCTCCCTTTCACTTGACACTTATTTAAAAAAAATCCCCTACCAGCATCTCACTTAAAGGTGCAATTCATCATTCTGGTGTGAAAACAACCTCACTTCTTTCTGGTTTTTAAAAGAAGAGTTCATCATAAATATATACTGAAAATTTCACTTGATTCCTACCATTTATTTTCAAGTTACAAGCTTTTCAGCATTTTAAAAATCCCCATACGCTCCTGTGTTGTAAGTAGGCCTACTGCTGGGGCCCCGACAGTAAGTAGGAAATGACTAATTTTCTCACTTTTCTCAAAAACGCAGGCACATTCGAAAGAATTATTTTGAGATTGTAACATATACCAGTCATTGATTCTTTTAAACCAAAAAATAGATTTTGATAGAGATGATCTTGAGAATGAAAAGTGGATCATTAATTGCCCTTTAAGTTCCCTTCCTGCACTGATTTTACATTACTCACCTATCAAAGCATGCATAGAGAGGTTCGATTTGATATCGATGGGAATTACCGACACCGCGTTGATATGTGGGCTTTCTTTGGTTGTTGTAGTGGCAACTGGTGTAGTTGTCTTGGCTGTAGATGTCTTGGCTGTAGAAACATTAAAGAGCAAAAATACTTTTTAAAAAGGCAATACCTGTGGAATAAGTATGCATATATATTGTTATTTATGATAGGTTTTACATGGATAGAGCATGCAGCTCAACTAACGATCCTCAAAACCTGTACCTATTTTTAAGAGAAATTTCAAAAACTTTAAGAAAAAAGAGCCAGGATACCCTAACCCTGGGGCATTTAAAATTTCCTTGGAAATTCATATATAAAAATTTACTATTTTGCCTCATTCGACAGCTGGGATCGAACCCGGGACCTCTGGCATCCCAATCCAAAGTCAAGCAATACCAAGCCACGGGGTGGGTGCTGCCTGGCAGCAATTCCGTGCTTACATTTATCTCCCATCTGTGACATTATTGGACTTGGATTATTTTCTTGATTTTATCACTTAGTACTTTTTATTACTCAGTGCGTTAGGGTTATAGGATATTTCAGAACAAAATGGGATCCATATGAACAAGGGATTTTTGAGGACACACAACATGTTGGGGTAGTGCAATTAAATTGTGAAACAAGGGTAGCATCAGGCCCAAGAGAGTGACAGAGAGCCACTCATAAAAATGAATGTCGCTTAGTTAGATAGGGTGAGTGAGAAACCAAGATGTGTATTTCTACTGGTTAGAATTTTGCCTATTTATCAATCAATCAATCAATCAATCAATGATACAAGTACTTGCATAACATGCATACCCCATGAAGGAGTCTATTCGTACAGCCCAGGACCCACGGCTTTATGATCAGCTTCTACCGGCAGACTGAGCCAGAGTTAAGGTGTTTGGTCCACGCGCAGTCCACGCGTACCCGTACGCGCTAGTTTCCGAGTAGGTAAATGCCGCAATACACATGCGCGTATACTCTTGAGTAGTGTTTTAAAGCTAAAAATTGCCATATTTTAATATTTTTCTTGAAAACTAAGTCCGTGACCCCCAATTTTTATTTTTTTATTTGAAAGAACATACTTGTGCGCAACTTTTGTGAAAAAATTAACAAAATTACTCGAGCAGATTTTTTGAATCAACACTAAATAATTTCACTTTTGCCACATTTCCCATAGACCCCTGTCCAAAAATGGTGTTTTTAAACAAAAAACGAGTCCCGTGACCCCCAATTTTTATTTTAAAAATCGGTTCTACATCGATAAAATATCATTCATGCCGATTTATACTAAAATTGCTCGAGCGGATCTCTCATGGACCAAACACCTTAAGCGCTGAAACAAAAGGTACCATTATTTAGTTAAATACTCACTGTGAGAAGCAGTTGAAGTTGCTCCTGCTGTTGAAGTCACTACTGCCTCCCCCTCTTTCAGCATCATCTTCACTGCATCAAGAGACCCATTATTAACAGCAGGCTCAATGCCCAGTATATGGCATAACAGAGGGTAGACGTCCACATTATGGAATGGCTTCATCTGGTAGTCTTCCTTGAAGGCCGGACCATGTGCCACAAAGAACGGATGCATCGACATCAAAGAATTGTTGTATCCATGCTCTCCCTTCAGTGGACCCCAAAGTAGACCTGCAATAAGAGGCGGAAAAAATGAGAAACAAATTAGAAAAGGAAGGTGATAAAAAGAAAAGCTGACTTTACTCTTTTTACCTTCAATTTTTGTCCTTTTTATTTTCAATAAATGGCTATAACACAAAAAGTAAGCATATTTTTAAGCCAAATCGTTGGGAGGGTATTAATCTTCACCAAAAACAAACCCATTTCTTTAACAGGAACCAGGGTTGGTGATTTTTTTGATTTTTGTAAAAAAATCATGATTAAAATCGATTTAAATCAGTGATTTTAATCATAAAAATCAATTTAAATCAGATTTTTTCAATTTAAATCACGATTTAAATCGCGATTAAAATCAGCCTGATTTAAATCGGCAAACCCCGACAGGAACCACTCAAAAATAAGTAAAAAATTGGTTTGCAGAATCACATTTTAAAACATATTACAGAGGAAAGGTAGAAGGTGAGAATTGCATGATGAGGGTTCAATTTTACTGCTATCATGGCAGTATTGGTTGTATGGGGAATCATCTGAAAAAAAAACCTTTTACATATGGTGGCATGTCATTAGGTGGGTATGCTAAAAAGGTGGTGTTGTTACATTTTTTCATGGGATGTAAATTCACTATTCCTTAGCCTATGGTCTTGTTTAATGTCTCATTTGGAAGCTTACACTTTCTGCTATTTGTGGTATTAATTTGGTCTTCATGGGTTACATAATTTAAGAGAAACAATGGTTTGAACTTGACAGTACAAGGGTGGTGGTGCCTAAGGATGCGGTGCCTAAGGATGCGGTAGATAGCTAAATTGAGGAAATCACCATTTCGGAAGGTTTGACACTGCTGGAACATATACAAATAGATTCTGTGACCTCAAATACAAATAAATAGTCACCAACATGGCAAAAATTTGGTATATAATTACAGTAATTGGCAAATTTATCATTTTAGACCCTCTTCAGACCCATCCACCCCCTCAAATCAGTTTTTTGGGCAGTACCTTCTCATTTTTTGTCCGATTTTGACAAATTTGGTGTCAAAATGTTCAGGGGATCAAGCTGCATCAAATAAAAGTTGGACAGAATGATTTGAAACATCACTATTTTTCTCCCCTTGTATAGCCCCCTCTAATTAATTGAAGGTCATTAACACCAAGACCCTAAGGGTTCTGTTTCAAGTTTAATGCATCAAAGTAACTATCAAAGTGTTTAGAACATATCCTGAAAAAATGAACTGTTTACCATTAATCATTCCAATTTATGACTTGTTTTAGTGAAAACAGGCAATTTTGAGAAAAACGTGTTTCAAAATTACAGTTTGCATTGCCATCTATTGAGTAATTAACCATTAATTAGATCATCTTGCCAAAACAAAAGGGATATTTGGCAAAAAAGGTTACTTGAATTGAAAGAGATCAATAATATTAACATCATATCAAAAAGTTGATTTTTTAACCATTTTGACCATGTAACTCATTTTTGACCCACCTCATGAAATGCCACCACATATAAAAGAATTTAAAAAAGAAAAGAAAACATTATGCCAATGTTGATGACCAAAATCACTCAATTATTAAAGCAATACTATAAGATTTTGATCCAAAATGGTTTATATTAAAACCAGCATAAAATGAAGGAATGTAACAATCTAAAAGCGTTTTCAAATGTATTTTGTCAAAAAATTGTTTTGGAACCGACAAGTGGATAAAAAGCGCATGCATGCTTTCACTATACTAATACATGTGGAATTATTCGGGATCCCGAATTTAAAGCAATACTATAAGATTTTGATAAAAATATTTTACAGTAAAAACAGCATAAAATGAAAGAATGTGACTATCTTAAAGCGTTTTCAAGTATATTTTGCCCCAAAAATGTTTTGCCATCGAAAAATGGATACAAAACATGTGCATGCTTTCCTATACTAATACATGTGGAATTAAATTCGGGATCCCGAAATTAATTCAATAAATGGCCATAACAGAAAAAGTAAGCATATTTAGGCCAACATATTTGGAGGGTATTAATATCTACCCAAAACAAACCAAATAAGCTAAACAAATCAAAAGTCATGGGTGACAGAGGGCGCTTCATTTTTAACACTTTATAGTATTGCTTTAATTCAACAAATGGCCATAACAGAAAAAGTAAGCATGTTTAAGCCAAACCATTTGGAGGGTATTATTATCTACCCAAAACAAACCCATTACCATCATATTGATTCATAAGCTAAAAAAAATCAAAAGTGATGGGTGATATTAAAGGTGGGCGCTTCATTTTTAACTCATTATAGTATTGCTTTAATTTGATTCAAATACAACACAATATTTTATCCAAAACAAATGGATGAACAAATCCAAATCACATCAAATATGTCTGGAATTCAGACACATACAATAGTCCCACAAACTTCTTTTTTTGAAATCAAATTCAAATGGCACTACATTGGGCAGTACATACTAATGCTAAAATTACATTCTGTTGAAAATTTACTTTTATAACAGGTGTGTGTATTCCACCTACACGAATACATAATGTATATTATCCCACCTCAACGCATACATTATGCATGGCGCTGATTAACTACAAGTGTTCTTACAATCTATTCCCTACTCCACAGGGTAATTGCGTCATATACTTGGCAATGAGCTACGTGTAAAAACGAAGCTGATGATTAAGTCTTAGAGAACAAAAATGGGTCAAATACTATAGGTTGGGTATATGCAGTGTGTGACATATTGCATGTTGTACAAACTGTTTTCATTTAAATGAATATTGGTGCTGACTTTAACATTTGAATATTGGAGAAATTAATTTCAAAAGGTAGCTGACTATAGATATATTCAAATATATGGAACTTTTGTTCCATATATTTTCTGTGATTGCTTCTTCATGTATGTTTTTAAATAAAAATGCCTGGCCCGGGTGCTTTTTGAAAACTGAATGAGGAAGCACCAAAAACAGCATCAAATTTGGTGTTATTTTGCTGAAATTGTAAAAAAACAAAAAAGAAAAGCATGATGGTACTGATATCTTGTTTTGTACTGTACTGTTATTGATAGCTTGTTATCTCTATAGATAGCCTATGCTAGTTTTGATTAGCCTTGATTGAAGGCTATTTTGGCAATTTCTTTCATTCTTATTGAATATTATACACAAGTCTCAGACATCAACCCTCAAATATCTAGTTGAACCCAATTGGCAACCAACATAGGCCTACTTATATTTTACCCCTATCTGGTCTATTTATATCACAAATCACAGATGTGGTCTCATATCATGATTCTCCCTTCCCTTCAAAACATGAAATTGGACTTAGGGATTTGCCAGTCAGAATTAGGGAATGACCATTCATGTGGTTTAATCACAAATGCAACAGCATTATGATTATAGCATGGTTTATTGAGGGTTATGTATGAATAATGTACAAGCTGAGAATATCAAGCTTTGGACGTGTAGATTTTTGTTTATTTGGGTTGATTTGAAAACAACTACTAGTATTATTATTAGAAAAAGAAGCTCATCAGACAATTATGAAGAAAGGGACAGGATAAGTGAAATTTGCAGATCATAGACTTGCAGCTAGTCTAGTTTTGATTTGATTCCTTGACAGCAATACTGGCATGTGTTTACCTTGTACCTTGGCACCAATGATAAGGTTTCCTATCCATTCAATGCAACAAGAGATGAAACATAAGAACAAAGAATACTTTGATAAGAACAAGTCCCTAGATGTCCCTGTTGACACAGTACATTGTCATCTTGTTATCACCAAGTTTTGATTTGATTCTTATAAGGCATGATTAAAGACCAGATTCCTTTTATCAGTTTGCGGTACAGTTGCTGTGCGTTTTGCACTGTAAGGGACATGTAGTTGTATAATTTAAAGCACACGATTGCATGGAGCAGATTGGTATCAAGTTGAAGCTGAGATTCAATTTTGTCCGTCCGTTTTCAATTCGACCCCATTTCATCATCTTCTCTGATTTAAAAGCTTCCGCACGACCAAAACGCATTCAAAAGAATTAATCGCTTCAGGGTCCGATTCAAGTAAACGAATGCGTTTCCGGATAGCCGCACCACAAACGGACCGGATAAAAGGAATCACAGTTGCTGAAAACCATTATATCGATTCAAAAGACACTGCATGCGGATATTTTAACACATTATTATATCAAGGGTTCTACCAAATTAGTTAATAAATGGGCCACACGCATTAGCAATATTGTTAGCAGTTAACAATATCAAGGGTGGCATGTGTTCCAAATATTAGCATATTACAAGCATCATTTGTGCTTGCAGTGCAAGCATGATGCAAGCAGTTTTTATCTTTTTATCTGCTTTCCCAATAAATTTCAAATTACCACCATGGTAAAAAAGGTTCATTTTTTGTATCATGTGTACCAAATGAATTTGAATGACAAATATTTTGTCTAGATAATCTAATTATGTATTATCCAAATAAAGCAAATATGGAAATTGGAAAATAAACAATTAGGCATATACAATACCTTAGCAATATCAATATTTTTGAGGGTATATATACCCTCAAAAATATTGATATTGCTAAGGTATTGTATTGTTCAAATATTGCTTATATACTGATATTGCTAATAAGCAATATATTTTAAGGCATATATGTGATGACTCACCCTGAAAAGGGGGACTTTGCGACAGAACACTTTTCGAGGAACTGATGAAAATGGGGCAGCAAAAAATTAAGAAAATAATAAGAATTTCCAGCAGATTTTCTGTTGTAAATGTGATCACCTTGATCAATTTCAACAGTTAAGGTGTGAATATTAAAGCTTAGAAAATGCTGTAACAGATGAAATGATATAATCAAAATTGATATTATCTGCAAAGTCCCCCCTTTCGGGATGAGCCATCACATATATGCCAAATTCTGGCATGATTGCTTAGCATAAAATATGGTTAATTTTTCTGGTAAGGGCCGGTACATTTCGGTTATTATCCACAATGCATTTCATATTCTTATCAGCTGAATGAATTATTTAGCATTCAAATGAGTTCAAATAATAATTTTCAACAAATTAATTCAAGCCTACTCTTTAAGCTATAAAATAAACTTTGTTTCATCCAAATTGGTGGTCTGCAAGCAGAGATATAGTAATATGCTGAACTTGGCCTAATAGCTACCAGTACCCTTGATGGCATAACAATTAAATTAAAGAGGAAGTACCACTTTTAACAGTCCTTGTAAACAAGATCAGCCTTGGCCTGAAATTGAAGCTGATACAATTGAATACGCTAGAATAAGAACATCCCAACTCCATGGGCTGCCTCCTGTCAAGTTATGTAAAATATAAATGCATATATAAATCTCGGAAAATGCTTTCAAATCACTAGAAAGCATTTTCATGCTTTCAAATCACTAGAAAGCATTTTCATGTCTTTATCCCATTCATAGCCTCACATTTGACCTTGTAGTTGACTTTTGGAGTTGGGATGTTCTTATTATGACTGTTTAATATAGCAATTATATATACTGTAACAATTATCTAACAATGTCTAAAAACGTAAACTACAAGGTCAAATATGACACTATGATTAGGATATTGACATGGAAATGCTATTTTAGTGATGAGAAAGCATTTTCAGAAATGTGTATGCATTTATATTTTATAATTATGATTAAACAGAAGGCAGCTATGGAGTTGGGATGTTCTTATTCTAGCGTATTCAATTGTTATTGTTCTTAAAGTCTGACAACAATTAAAGCAATGCTAGTCAAACCATAGATTTTAAAGACAAAAATCTATGGTCAAACAGTTCGACAGGATTTGTTTTTGGTAGAAATTGATACCCTCCAAATGATTTGGCTTATTATTGCATGCTTTTTCTGCTATGACTATTTGTTGAATTAAATTTGGATTCTGAATTTAATTCCATATGTACCACATGTAGTGTGTATTTGGTGCATTTTTAGTAAAATTGTGTAAGTTCATTGTCACCAAATACATAACCCTCGTCTAATCAAGCATGCTACATGTATGAGGCAGAAACTTGCAGGGCATGTCAGAATTACCATTTCCCTTCTTTATTTGCAAAACACCCGATGAAATTCCATTATTTACAGTTTTTAGCAAAATTTTGATTTTGGTGACCCCGAAGGAAGGGGGGTTGTTGCAACCCCCCCCCCTAATATTTTAGAACTGAACCCCCTATGAACTTGGTTTTGCTATTAATAGCTAGGTATGACCCTCCCCTATCCAATGATACCAAGATCATCAAAATCGGCCAAGGCATTACGTAACTATGACGTTATAAAGTACTTTCGAATTGGAAAATCAGGCAAAATTGCATTATGGCATAAATGGCCACCAAAATCAAAATTTTGCTATAAAAGTTCTAAATAACAGATTTTCATCGGGTTTTTTACTAATTAAGACGGGAAATGATGATTCTAACATGTCCTGTAAGTTTGAGTCTTATAGCATGCATGAAATTTTCAAAATGGCCACTTAAAAACTTCTGGGATTTCACAACCCCCCCCCCCTCCTACACCCCAACTTTGACGGCCTACCCTTACCCCATCTTAGGTGGTACCCCCCTATATAGCATCAAAAAAATATGTTTAGAGAATCGGCTCATATCCAAGATCGACAAACAAAATACAATTCAAATTTTGACTTTTCTGAAGGTTTTGATCAAAATTTTGCCAATAGGGCATCTTGGAGAACGGAAGAGGAGGCAACATAATTTTGTATCCTGAAAATATCACTTAATTCCAACCATTCGTTATCAAGTTACAAGCTTTTCAGCATTTTAGAAATCTCAATAGGCTGCTGTGTTGTAATTACTGTCCGGGCACCAACAATAATTAGAAAATTACACATTTTCTCACTTTTCTCAAAAGCCAGGGTTGTTTGATTTTAATCAAGTGGATTTTTAATCACGTTTTAATCATGATTTTAATTGAAAAAATCTAGATTTAGTTGATTTTAATCAATTTTTTTTAATGAAATCAATAAAATCACCAACCCTGAAATGCAAGCAAATTTGAAAGAATGGTTTGGGGATTGTAACATACACCAGTCAAGGATTCTTCCTGGTTAAAAAACTCAATTTTGATAGAGGTGACCTTGAGGATGAAAAGTGAATCACAAATTGCAAACCCCTTTAATGTACGTAGCTAATTAAGGCCGGGGTCAGACGGACGACGAGGTCGCATTTACTACAATAAATTTTGCTCTCGTAATACGTGTGACCCGTATTTATTACAATAGGGTCGTCGTCGCATTAAAAAAAATGAACGACGACAATTTCTGTCGTTGAGATGGATTTATTGTAATAAAGTTGAAAATAATGCGGTAAAAACCCTGTGTGACCCCACCTCGTAATTAATTATGACATTGCATTACTATAGTCTGCATGCTGAAAATGATGTGCTAATCCCATCTCGTAATTAATTACGACATTTTATTTATTGTAGTAAATGCGAGGTCGTAGTACGTGTGACCGCATGTCGTAATTAATTATGACATTAAATTTATTGTAATAAATAAATCTCGTCGTTCGTCTGACCCTGGTCTTAGACACAGCCTGTTAGAAAAGATGACACAATTAATTAGTACATGTGAGTGCTAATAAAGTTCACTAAAAGGCAATTCATTATAGAGCT
>JXSR01S030324.1:11913-24077 GCA_000969725.1 Ophiothrix spiculata | reverse complement strand
GTATCATCATTGCGCATGTTCAATGCTTTATATTTTGCTTACGCGGTTTAGGCGGCTTGAAATATAAAATTGTCGATACTTCGCATTGGCGTGATTAATGACGCCCAATTAGGTGGTTTGGTCTGTTTTTTGTTTATTTTAAGGGTAAATTGTTGCAATTTTGGGCTTAATTTGCATCTTACACGTCTGCGACAAAAATTGAAAATTGATGCACGCTATCGGAGTTTACGTCAGTTACAAAAAATTATGTCTTTTTAAGAACTCGCTTATGCCAAAGAAAGATATCTAAATTACAATTGTTTAACAGGTGATCAGTCATGTTGTAATTTCTTGTAACCTTGCTAACTCACTCATGTGCCTAGGGATATACCTTTAACCGACCTTTAAGGCTACAGTCCCTAAATGGTCTTGTTCGGCTGAACGTCAGTTTTAATTGCAAGTTTTTACCTACTTATATCAGAATATCCCGGGAAAATATCACAATTTGTGGCGTACATATGGAATAGTCTCTTGTTTATACATGGAACTTTACTAGTGATTTCACGTCCATTATCAAGGTCAAAATAACGTTAATAGACACCTTCGAAAAATTGACGCCTTTTTCGCCGAAACCTAATAATTTCATGTTTGAAGAATTCGACTATTTTCAAATTTTGACATATTGTAGACTTGATACTTCATATTGAATTACAAATAATAATTTACAGGTATATATGTTTTGCTGATTTTGAATAATAATGTAACAAACCCGTGTAGTTTTGCCTGAAAAACCGGAAGTGAATTACGTCTCTTGAGTTCGCCCTGTTTGAGCTATGAATTTGTAGATTTTAGTACATGTATCTACATTTTGTCTGATATACGCATTCGCATAATAAACTTACAAACTGAGCATTGCAATTTTTATGTTAACAAAAGAAAAATACGGCATTCTAATGTTTATGTTTTAGATTTCAGTTCACGATCTCAACGCTGCCTTGATGGCTCAGCGGTAGATCCCTCGCTTCGTAATGCATGACTAACCTCTGCCATAATCCATGGTTCGAGTCCTCACAAATGCAGTGGAAACTATATATCTTTTCATGATTGAAAAATAGTTAGGATTCATATTTTCCTGAGCAGATGGACTTCATTTACCCTTAAGTATCATAACATAATGGTTTTGGAATATGGGCTAAAAATTGAAATAGATACCTTTTCAGAGTCGTAGTTGTAAGCAGTACATAGTTTGCGGGATCCTAGCGATCCGTTCATTCAGCATGTGTGTTAGTCACTGTGTGTGAATCCCTCCAAGTCATATGGTCACGTGACAGCAGACGGTAGATGGCCGGCAGTTTGTACCCCGATCCTTGTTGAATGTTGGCTGCGGATTTCAACAGATCCTTTTATCTTCCCCTTCCAGAAATGGTCTTCCCATGCAACAATACTGACATCCCACATATTGATGTTGTGGTTTAAGTTTTTACAATTCCAATTGCCAGTTTAAAATACAGTATTTTTTTAAATTGATTTTTGCTATGAGGATTGCGTGTTTTTACAGATTTGCCCGGGGCCACTCAAGTATATGTTGCCTGCATAGGGTGACCAAGAAAAGTTATAGGGTTGTTTTTGAGGATTAAAGGGCAAATTAAGTGACACCGTTTAGGGTATCTAAAACAGCCATTTTCAAGAAATAAGAAACTTTTTCAAATGCTAGTGTGAAAAAGGCATCAGTATCCTCAATTTAGGGTGTGAATATGGATAAAATGGTATATCTTGGCTCCAGAAAACTTCATCCTTTACGGGTGTTTTGATTGAAAAAACTGTGGTCATGCTATGCCTGCAAAAATATACTTGAGTGCGCCCTCCCCGGGGCAGATTTGCTTACGCAATGCTTGGTATCAACATTCATGAGATGCAAGTTTAACAAACCAATATGATGCACTTTAACAATGGATGTTACACCAAATACCATTCAGCAGTCAGTGATTCTTGCAACCTTAATACAAGAAATGACGTTCAAATACAGTTACCTGCATTTTTACGGTTGAACTTGGATTACGCGCAACGTACTGATATTTCTAACAGTGTATGCAATTACACGCCGGGTCCCATTGCATTTCAATTTGGGCAGTGGCGTAGCTAGCAAACGGCAAGGGGGGGGGGACCAAATCGGGAAGGACAAAAAAATGAAAGAGCAGCTGCAAACTTCACACGGGAAACATGGCGAAAAGCAGTAAAATCGTGTCAAAAGATGTGCAAAAATCGCTTTAAACATTTTTTTTTTGCTTGTCAGTTTTTAAAACGGACTTGAATTTATCTTGCATGTACGAAAATGGAATTTTTGGCGGGAAAAATTGGGAAGAAAAACTCCGGGGGGAAAATCGGGACGAAATGTCTTTGCCCCCCTGACCAAAAAGTCTGGCTACGCCACTGAATTTGGGATATATGTCCAAGTTAATATTGGGGTATAAATTGGATTCTGCTTGGAAAACACAGGATCTGACACTAAAAACTGAATCTGTCACCATATGCCTAAAATCTTACCAGTTATCAGGTCTCTCGCCACTCAATACAGACTACTAGTACTAAAATGACACTGATCAGTGTTCTAGTTAAAGTTGACTGAAGCTAAGATTCCTTTATCCGTTTACAGTGCGTTTTGCACTGTAAGGGTACTGGTAGTGGTATAATTTATAGCCCACGATTGAATGGAGATGAATGGTATCGGGTTGAAAGCTGAGATTCAATTTTGTCCGTCCATTTTTAATGCGTTTTCATTTCAGCATCTTCTCTAATTGAAGTTTCCGCATGACCAAAACGCATTCAAAACGGATGAATCGCTCCAGACACCGATTCAAATAAACGCATGGGTTTCCGGATAGCCGCACCGTAAACGGACCGGATAAAAGGAATCACTCTAGTTGAGAACCATTATATCGATTCAAAACACACCGCATGCGAAACGCATTGAAAACGGACGGTCAAAATTGAATCTCGGCTTCAGCCTGATCCTATTCAATCATATGCTTTAAATTATACAACTACTAGTACCCTTACAGTGCAAAACGCATCGCAACCACACCGCAAACGAAATCTTAGCTTTATACTTGTAACGCACTGCGTTATGAAACCTGAGCATTTGTATAATGGATTAAGGTGAAAATCCAATGTAATTATGCTCTGTGCATTTCAAAACTCAATGCCTTAAAGAGTATAAATTAACATGATGCACAAGTGGTGCAGGAGTTCGGAAATTGGCGCAATAGGGTTTAGAAAAACGGTGTGAATTATGCCTTTTCCTACTTCTTTAAAACCATTGCAGCTTCATTTATGATTTTGGCACAAGCAACTCTTCGTCAATACTTTTACTGGTTGATTTGACACAAGCTTAAAAATCTTCAAGGGAACACTGAAGTCACTGATGATGATTATTTGCACGGTTGTCTCTATGCATTTACCAAATTTTGGCACTTGGAGTTGATTTTGGCAGGAACCGAGTGGACCTGATTATACCCCTAATTTGAGCTCCATGGCTGACGACTCCCAATACATGGGCCAGTATACAAAATCTGGTATCTCCACTGTAAATCTATGGAGAATTCACTATTTCACTGTCACTGCTCACCCAATCCTACATGATATCAAGTGGACGTGTCCTTAACAAAATGGCATTTCCACAAATTTTAAACTTGAAATTGTGTAGGTTATGGCAAAATGGTGAAGTTTTTGCTTACAGAGAGATTAACAACCAACAAGGATGTTAGCCAGGTTTTGAAATTGTAAAGCTTAACTTTTCTATTTCTATGAAACAATTCATATAGAATGGACCATTGCATTGTATGGAGCAGACATCGGTTCGGGAAATGTCGCAATTCCTTTACGGTGTATGAATTCCTTAACTGTACCATAAAGGAATTCATTCACTCTTAACTTTGAATCAAGTTTTGGAGCAACCTGTGAAAATCAAAGAACATTTTAAAATATTTTCATATTGAATGGGTCAATTCTACAAATTAAGCGTTGAAATTTTGAATTCTATCTGCCAAAAATGTTTGCAAATTTTTCAAAAAAACAGAAACATTTTAGAATAGGTCCCATCCAATATGAAAATACTTTAAAATGTTCTACGATTTTCACAGGTTGCTCCAAAACTTGATTTAAAGTTAAAAGTAACTGAATTCCTTTATGGTACAGTAAAGGAATTCATACACCGTAAAGGATTTACGACATTTCCCGAACTGATATTATATGCAAATGTAGTCTGTGGAATATGAATATTTAAATGCACAAAGTGTTATGCTACTTTCGTCATGTCTGTCCCATAATGTATGATGAAAAGTACCAAGATCAAATGTGATGCCACCTGCCCACAAAGTATCCCGTATGTACTTTTCAGCATGTATTATGGGACATATGTTAGTAGTCATTTGCTCGACATTGATCAAGATTCATCTTATGTAACAAAGGTTGACATTTGCATAAATTTGTTCAATTACAAAATATGAGCACCATTCATCAGATTGTTTAGTTCACAATAAGAGAGTTTAGTTCACAATAATTGATTTTGACCGATCCAATTTTAAAACAACAATTTTTCAAACAACTGGAATACAGGTCTCTGGCTAACACCTTGGCTTAAACACAAGAAGAACAATGACAAAATGGACACCTTTTCCAGCTGATTCACAAGTAAAAGGTTTATTTCCACTCGTTATTAAACCAACGGATTGCTATAAAATCTGGCGTGTATTTAGCTATTCCATCTAGCGTTTTCCCCCCACTCGTGGTGCTGCTCCCTTGATGTTCTTCCCAGCTTTGCCCTTACTCTTCGTTGTCTGCAAAGAAAGATAAAAAGTAATAAAGCATTTTGAGTGTTTACTTTTTATTCAATTCAACATTTTCTAAATTTGTAACATAATTATTACTTTTACATTTTGAAACTATTTTCTGAGCACAAGTATAATTTTTCCCCAGATGCATCGCAATTGGAGACGTGGGCTTTAAAGTAAAGTAGATTCTACTGGTGTATCATAATTTCAGGCCTTAAAGGTGTAGGTTCCTATCATATTCTCATCCCCCAGGGCTCAACCGGAAGTAGTGTATTTTTTGATGCCAAATGAAGGCCCATAATTTTCTGATTGTAAATTCAAAATTTTACCTTCAAATTCTTTATAGTTTGCAAGATATAGCATAAAATGAAAACTTATTGGTATATCTATTTTCCATTTCATTTGTATTTACATAACAGCCTCATCCCCAGGGTTGCATACTTTCTTTTGCCTCTCAGGAGAAAACAAGAGGCAAGCCAAGGTTGAAATCTTTCACAATGCATTTCAGAGGTCACGGTCAATCAAATAAAAGTAAATTATACATGTGCTGAAATAGGATCCTACACCTTTAATAACTCTTGTCTCTAGCTTACCGGACACATTGTGCTAGTCAGAATACAGCACATTGCAAAGCCTCTTATAAAGCAGAGTTTTTCTTTTGCCACTATATGTATAACCATCGCCTTCATGGGGGTCAAGGGACAGTTGAGGTAGATAGTGGCTTTAAACTTCTGCTGTTTCTCCGGATAACAGGTGAACAGGGTTCCCTCAGAGAAATTCCTTTTTGTTTGTCTCTATAGCAAGGAAGTACCATGCTCCAGAAGAGAAAATACTAAACATCCATCTAACCTTTTAAGGTGGTTTCAGAGTTACTGTCGTGGTTGTAGCTTGTAGCTACGGCAATCGTGAACGTATTAGCAATTTTGCGCTGTTGCTAGGTAGCTTGATACATTGCATTACTGCGACAGAAAAATAAATTTATTCCAACTCTTTCTGACCATCATGAAAGGTATTTGATATCTCGGTTTGTCATGCTAGCCGAAAACTTTTCCATGCCTGACAAGGTCGAGATTGAGCTATTTGACATCACCCTGGCTGTGCGACCGCGAAAGACACTCTGAAACGAGCTTTATAGGTAGGTATTCCAATCTAGTGACAAATTTAACATATACTTTTTTCCATATTTGAATGAAAGGTCATCACCTACATAAAGCACTTCTTAAGTTTCATTTGCATACCTTGAGCCAAATCAGTGCTACAGGCAAACATGTGTCTATGAGTGGCCCATAGAAGCACATAGGATATTTATTTTTGTTAACACTAGAATGACTATAATAGGTTCCTTTGATTTAAAATTTTGAGCGGTTTTGAATGGATCCGAACACAACTTTGACGATGCCATTTAAATCAGTAGGCCTACATTTAAAAAAAAGTGAAATTATTTGTCTTCTGAAATTTTTTTCTACCACAAGCAAGTTGCGTAACCAAACTTTTTGGTCAGAGATTGCATATACAATCATTCCCAATTTTTTCTGTTTATGTCAACGCTATTGGAGACGTGAGGTAAAGAAGATTCTACTGGTGTATCATAATTTCAGGCCTTAATAACTCTTATCTCTAGCTTATCGGACACATTGTGTTAGTCAGAATACAGCACATTGCAAAGCCTCTTATAAAGCAGAGTTTTTCTTTGCCACTATGTGTATAACCATCGCCTTAATGGGGTCAAGGGACAGTTGAGGTAGATAGTGGCTTTAAACTTAGTTGTTTCTCCGGATAACAAGTGAACAGGGTTCTCCTCAGAGAAAATCCTTTTTGTTTGTCTCTATGGCAAGGAAGTACCATGCTCCAGAAGAGAAAACACTAAACATCCATCTAACCTTAAAGTGGCTTCAGGGTTGTTGTCGTGGTTGTAGCTTGTAGCTACGGCAATCGTGAACGTATTAGCAATTTTGCACTGTTGCTAGGTAGCCTGATACATTGCATATTGCTGCGACAGAAAAATAAATTTATTCCAAGTCTTTGCGACAATCATGAAAAGGTATTTAATATCTCAGTTTGTCACGCTAGCCGCAAAATTGTCCATGGCTGACAAGGTCGAGATTGAGCTATTTTGACACCACCCTGGCTGTGCAACCACGAAAGACACTCTTGAAACAAGCTTTAAAGGTAGGTATTCCAACCTAGTGACAAATTTAATATTCACTTTAAAATTCCATTTGAATGAAGGGTCATCACCTACATAAAGCAATCCTAAAGTTTCATTTGCATACCTTGAGCCAAATCAGTGCTACAGGCATAAATGTGTCTAGAGAGTGGCCCATAGAAACACATAGGATATATATTTTTGTTAACACTAGAATGACTATAGGTTCCTTTGGTTTTAAAATTTTGAGCGGTTTTGAATGGATCTGAACGAAACTTTGATGACATTTAAATCAGTAGGTCTACATTAAAAAAGTGAAATTTTTAAAGCATTTGTCTCCTGAAATTTTTTCTACCACAAGCAGTGGCGGAACCAGATTTTTTGGTCAGAGATTGCATATACATTCCTTCCCAATTTTTTCTGTTTATGTCAACGCTATTGGAGACGTGAGGTAAAGTAGGTGTATCATAATTTCAGGCCTTTAAACTCCTGTCTCTTGCTTATCGGACACATTGTGCTAGTCAGAATACAGCACATTGCAAAGCCTCTTATAAAGCAGAGTTTTTCTTTTGCCACTATGTGTATAACCATCGCCTTAATGGGGTCAAGGGACAGTTGAGGTAGATAGTGGCTTAAAACATAGTTGTTTCTCCGGATAACAAGCGAACAGGTTCTCCTCAGAGAAACTCCTTTTTGTTTGCCTCTATAGCAAGAAAGTACCATGCTCCAGAAGAGAAAACACTCAATATCCATCTAACCTTAAAAGTGGCTTCAGAGTCGCTGTCGTGGTTGTAGCTTGTAGCTACGGCAATCGTGAACGTATTAGCAATTTTGCGCTGTGGCTAGGTAGCTTGATACATTGCATATTGCTGCGACAGAAAAATAAATTTATTCCAAGTCTTTGCGACCATTATGAAAAGGTATTTGATATCTCAGTTTGTCATGCAAGCCGCAAAATTTCCAATGGCTGACAAGGTCGAGATTGAGATCACCCTGGTTGTGCGAATACCACGACAGACTCTGAAACAAGCTTTAAAGGTAGGTTTTCCAATCTAGTGGAAATCTAACATACACTTTTTCCATATTTGAATGAAGGGTCATCACCTACATAAAGCACTTCTAAAGTTTCATTTGCATACCTTGAGCCAAATCAGTGCTACAGGCAAAAATGTGTCCGAGATTGGCCCATAGAAACACATAGGATATTTATTTTTGTTAACGCTAGAATGACTATAGGTTCCTTTGGTTTTAAAATTTTAAATGGATCCGAAGGAAACCTTGACGATGCCATTTAAATCAGTAGGCCTACATCAAAAAAAGTGAAATTTTAAAAGTATTTGTCTCCTGAAATTTTTTGCTACCACAAGCAAGTGGCGTTAACCAGACTTTTTGGTCAGAGATTGTATATATGGTCATGTTTTTTTAAAGTGGGCACCCATAAAAGGTGGATTTGTTACATTGAGAATGATTTATGCATAAATTTTGTCATATCTTTTCAGCAATCCCATGAAATGTTTTAATTTTGGTATCATTTTAAAGACAATTTATTTGACTTTCAAAAAATTAAAAATAGAACCCCAAATGAAGTGATTAAGTAGGCTTAATAACCTGTTAAAGCTAATTAGCCAGGGTGGAGGCAGGTGTGGATGAGGCATCATGAAAATTGTGCATCAATTTTTGTGTCATATCTTCTTAAAAATCCATTGAAGTATCATAAATCTGATTTGATTTCAAAGGCTGGTTATTGTTTATCAAAATCAAGTTGGAATTAACCCGAATAAAGTTGATCATTAACGCTAATAACAAGTTAAAGTCAATAAGCTAATTTAGCCAGAAATCAAAACGGGCATAAATGCGGTTGGTGTGGATGAAATATGTATATTGTGCATCAAATCTTATCATAACTTTTCAATAATTGTATGAAATGTTATAATTTTGGTATGATTTTGAAGATAATGTATTAGTCTATAAAATCTATTAAAAATAATAGCCAAATAAAGGTGTTTATTATCTCTAATCAACCATTACCAGGAGGGAGTTAGGTATGGATGAAGTGAGTGAGTTGTAACGCAAATGGGCCCGGCCTCAAAAAATATGACCATATACATTCCTTCCCAATGTTTTCTGTTTATGTCAATGCTATTGGAGACGTGAGGTAAAGTAGGTGTATCATAATTTCAGGCCTTTAAACTCTTGTCACTAGCTTGTCGGACACATTGTGCTAGTCAGAATACAGCACATTGCAAAGCCTCTTATAAAGCAGAGTTTTTCTTTGCCACTATGTGTATAACCATCACCTTCATGGGGTCAAGGGACAGTTGAGGTAGATAGTGGCTTTAAACTTAGTTGTTTCTCTGGATAACTAGTGAACAGGGTTCTCCTCCTTTTTGTTTGTCTCTATGACAAGGAAGTACCATGCTCCAGAAGAGAAAACACTAAACATCCATCTAACCTTAAAGGGGGGCTTCAGAGTTGCTGTCGTGGTTGTAGCTTGTAGCTACGGCAATCATGAACGTTATTAACAATTTTGCGCTGTTGCTAGGTAGCTTGATACATTGCATATTGCTGCGACAGAAAAACTAATTAATTCCAAGTCTTTGCGATCATCATGAAAAGGTATTTGATATCTCTGTTTGTCATGCTAGCCGCAAAATTTTCCATGGCTGACAAGGTCGAGATTGAGCTATTTTGACATCACCCAGGCTGTGCGAACATCACGACACACACTCTGAAACAAGCTTTAAAGGTAGGTATTCCAATCTAGTGACAAATTTAACATACACTTTTTCCATATTTGAATGAAGGGTCATCACCTACATAAAGCACTTCAAAAGTTTCATTTGCATATCTTGAGCCAAGTCAGTGCTACAGGCAAAAATGTGTCTGAGAGTGGCCCCTTGAAAAACACATAGGATATTTGTTTTTGTTAACACTAGAATGACTATATAGGTTCCTTTGGTTTTAAAATTTCAAGCGCTTTTGAATGGATCCGAACGAAAACTTGACGATACCATTTAAATCAGTAGGCCTACATTTAAAAAAAGTAAAATTTTAAAAGTATTTGTCTCCTGAAATTTTTTGCTACCACAAGCACGTGGCGTTAACCAGACTTTTTGGTCAGAGATTGTATATATGGTCATGTTTTTTTAAAGTGGGCACCCATAAAAGGTGGATTTGTTACATTGAGAATGATTTATGCATAAATTTTGTCATATCTTTTCAGCAATCCCATGAAATGTTTTAATTTTGGTATCATTTTAAAGACAATTTATTTGACTTTCAAAAAATTAAAAATAGAACCCCAAATGAAGTGATTAAGTAGGCTTAATAACCTGTTAAAGCTAATTAGCCAGGGTGGAGGCAGGTGTGGATGAGGCATCATGAAAATTGTGCATCAATTTTTGTGTCATATCTTCTTAAAAATCCATTGAAGTATCATAAATCTGATTTGATTTCAAAGGCTGGTTATTGTTTATCAAAATCAAGTTGGAATTAACCCGAATAAAGTTGATCATTAACGCTAATAACAAGTTAAAGTCAATAAGCTAATTTAGCCAGAAATCAAAACGGGCATAAATGCGGTTGGTGTGGATGAAATATGTATATTGTGCATCAAATCTTATCATAACTTTTCAATAATTGTATGAAATGTTATAATTTTGGTATGATTTTGAAGATAATGTATTAGTCTATAAAATCTATTAAAAATAATAGCCAAATAAAGGTGTTTATTATCTCTAATCAACCATTACCAGGAGGGAGTTAGGTATGGATGAAGTGAGTGAGTTGTAACGCAAATGGGCCCGGCCTCAAAAAATATGACCATATACACTCCTTCCCAATGTTTTCTGTTTATGTCAACGCTATTGGAGACGTGAGGTAAAGTAGGTGTATCATAGTTTCAGGCCTTTAAACTCTTGTCTCTAGCTTATCGGACACATTGTGCTAGTCAGAATACAGCACATTGCAAAGCCTCTTATAAAGCAGAGTTTTTCTTTGCCACTATGTGTATAACCATCACCTTCATGGGGTCAAGGGACAGTTGAGGTAGATAGTGGCTTTAAACTTAGTTGTTTCTCTGGATAACAAGTGAACAGGGTTCTCCTCCTTCTTGTTTGTCTCTATGGCAAGGAAGTACCATGCTCCAGAAGAGAAAACTCTAAACATCCATCTAACCTTAAAGGAGGCTTCAGAGTTGCTGTCGTGGTTATAGCTTGTAGCTACGGCAATCGGAATGTATTAGCAATTTTGCGCAGTTGCTAGGTAGGCCTGGGACTAAAACCAGGGTACCCACCCCACCCATCATGAGATTACCCGGGTACAAAATTTGCCGACTGATCACCGGAACTAGACAATAAAATCATAGAATTTTGATAAATTGCATATTGCAGCGACAGAAAAATAAATTGATTCCAAGTCTTTGCAACCATCATGAAAAGGTATTTGATATCTTGGTTTGTCTGCTGGCCGCAAAATTTTCCATGGCTGACAAGGTCGAGATTGAGCTATTTTGACATCACCCTGGCTGTGCGACCACGACAGACACTCTGAAACAAGCTTTACAGGTAGGTATTCCAATCTAGTGACTAATTTAACATACACTTTTTCCATATTTGAATGAAGGGTCATCACCTACATAAAGCACTTCTAAAGTTTCATTTGCATACCTTGAGCCAAATCGGTGCTACAAATGTACAGGCAAAAATGTGTCTGAGAGTGGCCCATAGAAACACATAGGATATTTATTTTTGTTAACACTAGAATGACTTTAGGTTCCTTTGGTTTTAAAATTTGAGCGGTTTTGAATGGAACCAAAGAAACCTTGACGATGCCATTTAAATCAGTAGGCCTACATTTGTCATAGCCGCAAAATTTCCCATGGCTGACAAGGTCAAGATTGAGCTATTTTGACACCACCATGGCTGTGCGAACACCACGAAAGATACTCTGAAACAAGCTTTAAAGGTAGGTATTCCAATCTAGTGACAAATTTAACATATACTTTTTCCATGAATGAGGATCATCACCTACATAAAGCACAAGTTTCATTTGCATACCTTGAGCCAAATCAGTGCTACAGGCAAAAATGTGTCTTGAGAGTGGCCCATAGAAACACATAGGATATTTATTTTTGTTAACACTAGAATGCCTATAGGTTCCTTTGGTTTTAAAATTTTGGAGCAGTTTTGAATGGATCCCAACGAAACCTT
>JXSR01S030322.1:0-15490 GCA_000969725.1 Ophiothrix spiculata | reverse complement strand
ATTTATGAAATAATATTGTTTAACGACTTTTGAGCAAACAATGCACGCTTTAAGATTTCGGCTTCGTCTGAAAGAGACCAATGGTGTTTCAGAACTTCAGCAAGACGGCTGTCTTCATCCGTGATTGGTTTGTGTTTCATGATGACATTAGGAGCTGAGGCTAGTCGTTAGTCATGACTAAGGGGACTCTACACACAGAAAAATGTCCCTCAGATGATACTCAATATGGTATAGCATGTTTGATTCTATTCGAAGGTCGACTTCATTAAGGTGTCATTTGTAATGACATTAAGGAGTCTGCTTTAACATTATTGTAAATTGTCATCCCAGGGACAGAGTTGGTCCCATTTGCTTGTACATGTATTGATCACATTATCAATGTCGTAATTTACTCTGTTGAAGTTGATGTAGGCAGACAAATAGAAACATATTTCAAGTACATATACTCTGTAAATCTTAAAGTATGCAACAAGCAGCCGATTAACGCACATAAACCAATATGACCATATGCGGAAATAAATTGGTCCGCATTTTTCGAATTATAACCACGTACCCAATCTTGCTGAATATTCAAGTAAACTTGTTTTCAATGTTTTCCATGTGGTAGCAACTAAATTACCCAAAACTAATATCAAAATCATAAATAATTCATGTAAAAATATCAATACGCAGTGATTTGGTCTTAATCAATCCTTATCAATTATTATTAGCCTCTTACACAATACAAAACCATCATTTCACAATGTTTTCTGATACAAGGGATATTCTATGGATTTCGCAACAGAGTCGGATTGCTTATTGCATACTTCAAGGTTTAAAGAGTATAGATTGCATATTTCATGCTCCTTTCAGAATTCCACGATCAGTTTCTATATGCTGTTGAATCATATGGAACTACTTTTTAATGTTTGTAATCGTATCTACCCTGGACAAAATCGAGTACAAAAATAGTACAACATTCCTAAGGTGCACATTTGGAACAATGATCATTTAAGTACAATTTGAGTACATTTATAGTACACAAATTTGTACCATATTTGTACTAAAACTGTCATATAATTGTGTTCCAAATGTGCACCTAGGAATGTTGTACTTTTTTGAACTCGGTTTTGTCCAGGTACATAGCTTGTCACAAATACGTATATCACTATGCATGCAATTAATAAATATAAGATTTTATATTCGCTGTAAAATCATCCCAGGTGCCAGGTGGGATCTCGTTTCGCATATCTCGCCGAACATTTACTGCAAATAGAAAACGAAGAAAGAGGAATCATTAATACGAATTCCTGAAGTGGAATGAAGATTAACATAATTAATGTCAGAATTCTGGCAAGAAATTGTACTTTATATGTAACATAAATTCATATTCTTGTAACAATTGGTTTCCAATGGATTAATCTTACATATTAATGTACAATTGGTTTACAGAATTATGAATTTATGTTACAATGGAAACCAATTGTTACAGGATTGTAGATTTATGTTACGTATAAATGTACAATTGGAAACCAATTGTTACAGAATTATGAATTTATGTTACGTATTAATGTACAATTGGAAACCAATTGTTACAGGATTATGGATTTATGTTACGTATAATGTACAATTATTGGAATCCAATTGCTACACAATTATGGATTTATGATACGTATAAACGTAAAATTGGAAACCAATTGTTACAGGATTATGGATTCATATTGCGCATTAATGTACAATTGGAAACCAATTGTTACTGTTGTTACAGAACTATGAATTTATGTTGCGTATAAATGTAGAATTTAGCTTGAAAAAGTGTTTTTTATTTCAATTTATTACTTTTTGCCATAGCCTAAAATAATGCATTGTATTCTTGTAAAAATATCAAAGCAAAAAATTCAAAATCGTAGAATGGATCATATTTTTTCAATAGTGTACAAAATGGGCTCTGCTCATGGATTAAAGTTGCAAAATTAAACTACCCAGAGAATATATTGAGAAAAAGGGATCACCGTATTTTAGGTGAAACTATGCAATACCAGAGACGGGAGTAGTTCATTTTAAATATCACCCGGAAAATAATGTACAACCACAAAATCAAAACATGCCCAATATTTTCGAATGGAATGCACTTTCGGTAATAGACCACTTTCGTAGGTCCCATAATGCATCTTGAAAGTACTGCAACTTGCGCGAGCGACCATATAAGTTCTGCGCATTGATCACAACTTAAGGGAAGATCTGCACCAAAAATTGTTTTTTCTAATGAAGATGGTATGAACTTCATATTTGGTTTCTAGGATAATTGGGTGACCAAGAAAAAAAATAAATTAAAAAATCACCTAATTTGCATATTTAATTGGCGGCCATCTTGGATTTTTGGTGTCGGATTTCAAAAGAGTTAATCTCCTCAACCGTAGATGCTAGAGACTTCATTCTTTTTTAAATGAAAGAGAGAATGAAAACTAAAAAAGTATGGAATTAGATTTTTTTATATTTTTGTTCGTTTTTGCATTAGGTGCATTTTTATGCATACGGTGCACTTATTTTGATCCAAAAATGACATTTTTGGATCAAAGTTGCTATTAAAAATAAAAACTAAGTCAAAAGAAAAAAAATCTTATTCCATACTTTTTTAGTTTCTTTTTCTCTTTCATTTAAAAAAAGAATGAAGTCTCTAGCATCTACGGTTGAGGAGAAATCCGACACCAAAAATCCAAGATGTCCGCCAATTAAATATGCAAATTGGGTGATTTTTGTTTTTATTCTTGGTCACCCAAGTTTCCTAGACACCAAATATGAAGTTCATACCATCTTCAATAAAAAAAATAAAACAATTGGTGCAGATCTTCCCTTAAGATATGGGCGACTGCGCAATTTGTGGTACTGACAAGATGCATTATGGGACATAATTTTGTTGAAGTTACGATGCAAAGACACAAAATTTTTATTTTATTTAAAGTTTAATTTGCCTGTACCTCTAAACATGCAACCAGCCGCAAACATGTACATTTCGATGTGGCGCGTCACATTTTTTTTTTCAAATTGCATTTCAAGTATGTTACATATCTAAATTTATACCTACAGCATCAAAAGGCCCAACTGGTCTCGTAGTAGCTGGGTCTGGTGTAACTGGTGCATCACATCTTCCGTTTCTGACAAACACGATGGTAGGGTCAAAACAACGCGCATTTTCAAAAACACAAATATTGAAGTAGGAGATGAACTCTGTTCCTCTCATCCCACACACTGGCGCCTCTTCACCTGGATCACACACCGACGTCATGTCGCATGGATCTTTTGTAGCTGTGAAAAGAATGTATGTATAAGCAGTTTTATGCCAAATGTGCACTTCTAACATCAAAATCATCAATTTTACTATGTATTGTTTATACGTATGATATGAGGGCTGCTCTGGCAAAATGAGTGGAAAGTTGCACTTGATTATTTTGAAATGAAGCATAGGTAAAATATTCAATTTTCGTTTTTTGATGGAAACCGCCTTTATAGATATTCTTCTAACTATATGTATAATTTTGGCAACAAATATTACCTGGAAATGTTAATTGTAACGGTTTTTAAATTTCCAACCCCGGGTTTTCAATTTTTTGAAAAAGTTTGCAGATTCTAAACATGCTTATCGAATAATTTTAAATTCACATACAATATTATATATGAGTAGCGAAGTTATTTAAACTGAATATATCATGTGGTAAAGAAAATACCACAGTTCCTATCCCTCCCTAACAACCCACCCACGACACTCACAACCGCACCGTCTTCCCCCCCCCCACACACACCTTACCTTACCTACCCAACCCAACCCGTCATGTCACCAAATCTTATTATATACTGTAGGCCTATATTATATTCTAAAAACGCAATAAGCGAGCTCAAAGTAATTTCTTACTCATTTTGCCTTTGTCGGAGGAAAAGACTCCTTTTTACACACCTCTGCAGTTTTGTTAACAGTCAACACAAAAGAGTCAACAAAAAACTTGATTTAAATGGTAAAAACTTGCAAAATATCAGTAAAGAAAACAATAAACATTATACAATGCATTATGATATTGAAATTGAGAACTCGCTCAATAATTTAAAGAGTATGAAGACATGCTTCAGGTAAGCTTGCTACTAATTCTTACTGGTTAGAGGCTGAGTAACAGGTGGCATAGTTGTTACATCTCCCCCGTCATCAGAGCCGTCACTACATCCACATACGTCAATGCCATATTTGATATGAATCAAGGTTCGAATGAATTTGCATTCTGAGGAGAAAATGCATTTACAAAAGTATTAATGGAAAATATGATACCTTGCATAAATGGAAGCATGCATGGCTAACTAACCAGACATATACACGCTAATATTCTGATGGCATATCTTGACACTTACATTCTCATTGCATGCTGTTTACGTAAAATATAAGAAAGCTACTACTTCAAAATTTCAAACAAAAATCAACATTACTCAATATGTTACTTATAAATTTGTAGTATGACAAATATATGACATTTGTTACACTTTTTAACACCTAGCAGTGTTCAAAAATTTGAATTTGAACACGAGCGTCAGGCATCCCACCCAAGCATCCCAGGTTTTCAATATTTGATATTTTGAACATGTGTGTCAAAATATGCCATCAGACACTCATCTGGTGTTCTCCAAAATTGGCAGGGTATTACGTTTACGTGAGCAGTTTGATAAGTTTATTAATTTGTTAGGCTCTGTCAGACATCACCGTATTGAGCAAAACGTACGAATAACGTACAAACGTTTCACACATTGAACGTCTGCTAAACGGACCACCACCGTATGAATGATGAATTAAACGCATACATAACGGACAGATCGTATGGCTAACGTATTGAACGTACTTGTAACGAACACATGGCGCACAATAATGCATAAAACAGACCAACAGTGGGATAAAGTACGTTAGGCGTACGTTTTGCTCTATACGGTGTTGTATGACAGAACTTAAATTAAGTAAAATAATATAGCATATGTACAATTAATTGACATACCAAGCTGTTTGAACTGGTTAGAAAAGTATAAGAGTATATAAAAACATATAAAAACAACAGACATATTCAATAAAGAAATGACTTACTCTGACTCCTATGACCGTGGTGACCGTGGTGGCCCTTATGCTTATGTAGTGTTGCCGAGGTTGATGCTATCAGCAATGACAGAATGCAGCTAAGTACAAGAATTGTCCTCATCTTGATGTTATAATTATGAAGGAATTATGAGATATAGCTATGGATGTATCCGTTAACTCCGAAGATGATCCAGTTTATGAAATGATCTTTCTGATAGTTATCGAAGGAATGTAAAGCTTTATATGTTCAAACTGTTTCTATTTTTGAGAGGGATAATTATTATTTCCAGCCAGAACGGAACAAGGGTGACGAAAAATGTGATTGTAGATATTCTTTTTATTGATTTCCCTTTTATCAAGAAATAATTGACCCAGTTTAACTTAAAATAGGTTTTACAAGATCTCGTGAAGGAAAATTCACCTAAATCTGTAACGACCTTGCTATATTTAAAGCGCCTATTGTTCATCACATCGCACTTATCGTACTAGAACTCATCATATGTGACATCTCAAGACCATCACCCACATGTAGTCAACCTGGGGAAATTGTTTATCACCATACCTCGCCATTTGCATGATTTGGAGGTATTCGCAGCTGCCCTGTAATCGAACTCATTATTAAAGCGAATTCTAAAATCCAAGTCTCGCCAAACGAGAAAAAAATGGTCGCAAGACTTTGTTTTTTAACATGACCTCCTGAAAAGGCTGACTTATTATCTGAAAAGAGTGAGAGTAAATGCAAATTGGCAACATGTGTATACAAAAGTTTGGAGTTTTTCCAAAAAATGTATGTGATTTTTTTCTACTTTTGATGAAGCATCATATGGTATTTTCTATGAAAATCAATGATTTTGAGTATTTTAAAACAAACAACATTTTGTTTTAGAAGATAAAAAGTCGTCAGTTTGATCGATTCTGCCAGTAAAAATAAGAAAACTCAGATTGATGTGATTTGAAAACTATATTTTGCCTATAAGACTTTTAAAATAAAGTTTCAAGTTTCAAGTTTTATTTCCACGTTCCTCAAGTTACAATCATATAATCATAAAACAATTCTCAAAAATGCATGAATATTATATATACAATTCGCCGGCTACATCACATACGGTTCTATCTTGTATTTTTGACATTTTTGAGAAAATTGGGAATTAATACTTTGACTTTGAACTCATCATGATTAAAAGAATTAAGATGCGGTTTCTACTAATTAAGAAGATAAAGAATAACAAAAGGAAATAATACGAGAGGAGCCTAATATCGGTTCTTCATACTTGCCTGCGATTTGTATTGCGATAACAAGATTTCGATATCCAGCACCTTTTGTCACGACAGGTCATCTGATGCCAGCAACGTGCATTGAGCAAGTGCTTTGAATGGCCCGGCCCTCGCTGTGTTGAAATATTTTGCATTTCATGTGAAATGTAATTAATGTGACAAGTATTTTTCTGACTGAAAAATAGCCTTTTGGGTTCTTTTATATAAATTATGTCGATTATGTCATTCGTGACAGTGAATAATTGAAGAAAAATCAACACGCCACAACAAGAAAAAAATATAGAAATTTACAAAACGACTAACATTTACGTGTTTTGATGCTTTAGGTGTTCTTTTTTTGGACATTTAGGGAATGTTTGTGGAAGTTTTGTGTACATTGTCAAATTTAGTGGGTGCGATGCCCCACCGCACCCCTACCCTACCCCGTCTACGGGCCTGATTTCAGCTTAAATTTTGAGACCCAATTTCATCTCTCTTGTTCAAAATAAACACTCCGTCAAATATCGCGGTATTAGACATAGTGTAAAAATTCAAACTTTTAAAAATTGCAATATGTTTTTAAAATTGAAGACTTTCTTTTCTCTGGTCCGCGTAAAATTTTCTAAAATTCATATATTTTTTCAGTGATTTAATTCGATCTCAAATCTTGTACTCAGCCTTATGAATATTCATATCAAACGTCGAGATAGCGATCCTGGTAGTTTTCCATGCATAAAGGTTTCTTTGATAGAAAATCTTAATATCACCTGCATACACTAACACGTGTTCAAAACTTTTTGGAAAAGGTATACTTTAGGTTCCATCAAAATCTTCACCTGGGACCCGACCCTAACTCACAAACTGGCAACCGACCTTAACTCACTAACTGAGACCCTACCCTAACCCTAACCGTAAACATACCCTAACCCTAACCCTAAAATTTCGGATGGGACCTAAAGTATACTTGGTCCCACTTTTTAAACACCACACTGAAAACATTATTTCGTCAAACGTGGTGGAAAAGTCGTCAAACAGGGGTTATAAATTAGTCATGCAAGTGAATTTCCCCTTATTCGTCGCTTGACGATATTTGCGGGCGCATAAAAAGTGGCGTGGCGTTTTATTCTCGAGTCGATTGCACAGGAGGATAATTAGCGACAACACATCTTTCGATTCGGATAGAACAACTCTTTAATTCCAGGTTAGGTTTGTGCCTATAGCGTATCATCACATTCCGACCAGACCGCATTGGATTCGGAGTCGGACAGAACAACACTACTGGACTCAGAATTCTTGTACTCATACTTAAGCTTACTCATACTTCATCATCAGATTCTGACCAGACTAGTCCATCTAGATGGACCCCATAAGCGAGCGACGTAGGCGCACGCTTCGCGTTCGCTTGCGAGGTCCATCTTGATTGACTAGACCAGACAGCCATTGCAAAACCTGCAAGCAGAACCTGAGTGTTTCGTCTAGTTGATTTCACATGGATTGAGCCATACTTAAATGGAATTAGTCTACCGAAAACAAAACCTGTGAAAAACTAGTGTCACTTGACAAATTAAGTGACAAATTATTATTCTTGCATGACAAATTAATTTTTGTGCATGACAAATTATTTTTTATTCATGACAAACTAATTTTTCAGCATGACTAATTGTCATGAGAAGTCGTCATACTAGACCGTTTTTCATGACTAATTATAATTCGTCGTTCAATACTAGTATGACGAATTCCACGACAAATTATAGTTTGTCATACTAGACCATTTTCATGACAACTTATTATTTGTCAAGTGATGAAACACAATTTTCAGTGCAGACAGATGTTCAACTTGTCAAGGATAAAGGAATACTTAATATTTTTGAACACTAATTTCGAAAGAACGCATGTGATCTTTTGAAATTATTGTTCAAAAATGTCAATTTTGAACATTAGTGTTTAGAACTGAAATTTATGAAAACATGCCTGACGCTCGTGTTCACGCATCCCAAGTGCTCACATTTGATATTTTGAATGCACACGTTTAAAAACAGGTCTGACGTCTGATGCGTTCAGATTTAAATGTTTGAACATATGTCAGGTGTTAAAAAGTGTAACAAATGTCATCTTTTTGTCATACTATACACATTTATAGGAAACATAATGAGCAATGTTGATTTTTTTCTGAAACTTTGAAGTGGTAGCTTTCTTATAATTATAAACAACATGCAGTGAGAATTCATCGTAATAGCAAAATGTTCAGTGTAATAAGACGAGAAAGGGTATTTCTTATTTAGAGTGACTCTTCGTGTCTATTGACAGATTGATAATCAACATAACAAGAGTGAAATCACCTTTTTTAAACAAAAATAAGTAATTTTCTGCACAAGTCAAGATTTCAAATCTTTTCACCGATTGTTCAGCTCAATTAACATAATCATGACATATAATCCAATTGACTTCAGTACTTCAATCGACTCTGGAGTGATATTGTGCCGAGAGTATAATCGGTGAAGAGTTAAAGATGTTTATTCTGCAATGTGCAAAAACACTCTTTGCCAAAGGGAAAATTCACTAAATGAGAAATTATTGGACGCCCAGGCGAAGCGCATTTGAGCTGATGACACTAAACTGGCGACAATTTCACATGCCAACGCTGAACTCAATAATGAATTTATTATACCACTACATGTATTAAAGTAAATTTAAAACTTGTGACACGATATAATGAGTCTCAACGGGTTAAGCATAAGATGCAAAATATATCCGGTCGATATCTTTTCCAAATGTGGTCATAAATTTCGCTCAGTGGTGTGATAAAAACATATACTGGTCCCTGCCATGATCCACAGATTTCTACATACTACTAGTACTACTACTACTACCATCGTTCAAGACCAAATATGCACTTATATAGCGAGCTGCATGTATACATCTGCAAAAAAAGGATAACGTTGATCATACGGCAACACAACAAATTTAAGGTTGCCGAATTCGAAAGTATTTCAGAATTCGGCAACCTAATGAATTTAAATTTAAGGTTGCCGAACGTATGATAATGGCAGAATTTGGCAGCCCTAATTAAATAAATTGAGATTAAAAGGTTGCCGAATAATTATTCAGGTAAAGAAACAATATATTTGTACAATGTACTCCAATACCTACCATTTCTTATCAAGAAGAGTAGTCCCCTTCATATACATAGTCGGAACTGAAATATATTTGTAAGAAAAAATACATTTATGTTTATAACTAATATCTATCTATTGACAAGCATCACATGCAATGCCTTAAATTCTTTATTCTCTATGTCAATCAAATGTGCAACCATGCGCAGAACATTGCGCATAAGAATCCCGATCCCCGTGTGTGTTACTTGAAATCTTTAAGCTTAATCAGCGCAAATCAGCCGATTTCAAATGGAAATTTCACTCTTTGTGTCGGTGAGCTTATAGTATCATCAGCCAAAAGTTTTTCAGAATTAGTGTATCTAATGCTGTATGGGTCTGGTTCTATTTATTTTTCACTTTTATTGCACTGAAATTCAAGAGAATAATTTTGTTGACAAAATCAGCTAAAATTGAGCATACCAATGAGCTTGTACGTGATTGGTTGAATACATAATTAATTTTGTGACGTCGAATTACAAATTTGCGCTGAAGCTTCATTTTTCCGTTAGCAAGGTATACCAGATTCCTATCCCGTAATTATCTAGAATCCCTGATATGGTTTCACGCTGCGTTTTACAACTGCGAGTATGTTTTGCCCTTACTCGTAATACCTACGAGTCCTACCAAGTCGCTCGTCATTGGATGTACATGGATGTTCATTCAACAAGTTCCAGATGCGACGCCACAGAAGGAGGGCTGGGAAAACCCAAAAAAAAAGATCAAAAAGGGAAGAACAGAAAAAAGGGAATGGAGAAGAAGGAAAATAGTTAGAAATGTGATAAAAACTGTAGAAAACTGTTAAAAAATTGTTACTTTGTATAATATTTTTTGTTTAAAAATTAAATTTAGTTGCCATTTAACTGTCTTTGCTTGTGAGACATGATTTTTTTTTTTTTTGAAATTAGGTTAATTAATTTTGATCTTCATTTTGCTCGTAAAATGAGACCAAATCAATGCACATGCGGAACATTTTGCTGTCCATTGTAAATTGGACGCGTCAAAATGCACAACGCATGCATTAATGTTGTCTCATTTTACTCACGACATGAAATTCGCATTTATTAACATATAATTTATTCATTCAACGAGGCAGCGCAGATATTAGGGAGTTTTCTAACCTTTAGTTGTTGTTTCATCTGTTGTATGCGGCATATCGCAGCTTCCTTCTCTATCAATGTCAAAACTACATGAGTAACGGATGAGTTCACAGAGAGAAGGGAAGATTTGCCCATCAGTTGCACATACCTCTCCTTGAACAAGATCCGAAACGCAAGATCTTAGAACATGTTTGCATTCATATCGCTGGTATCTCTACTCGTTTTGCTTGCACTGAATATGCTGAAATGAATATTACATAAGGCAACAATTTGGTACCTGTTACTTTATAAGTGACGGAGATAGATAAGATTATAAACACTGCACTGCAAAAAAATTGGGTGATTTGGAGGTGATTTCGCCCAATGTTGATGAAGTATGCATCCCTACCAACGTTGGGCAAAAATGTTGGGCATACATCCCTGCTCAAATGTTTGGCAAAACTACCGTATTTGGGCAGAAACGTAAGTCCAACAGCTATGTGTTAGGCAAATGCGATACAAAATTTTGGCAACAGTGTGTGACCTACAGTGCTTGTTTTTAATTTGCCCAACAGTTGGTAGGGATTAATATTTGCCCATTTATTTCTCTATGGATACTCTCATTCAAACATCTTCAGATAAATCTTTTATATGTAATTAAAGCTTGGGATAGGAGTATTATCAAATTGGATTTTAAGTACACATAATGAGTTGTCGGGCAATCGATTGAGTTTTGCTCTTTATTGAACACGGTAATCCCAGAACTGCCTCTTGCACTACTAAAAGGCTAAACAGCAACGATGTCACGTCTACGTGATCCGGCAATAAATGGCTGATTAAGTCTATAGTTTAAATTCAAAATTAGAGTGGTATTCATGGAGTTTAGTGAAATCCAGCCTATATCTTGGATAAAATCAAGTACAGTTCTAGTGCAACATTCCTGAACTGCACATTTGGAACACAATTATACACTGAAAATTGTGTTTCATCATTTGACAAATAATAAGTTGTCATGAAAATGGTATAGTATGACAAACTATAATTTGTCGTGGAATTCGTCATACAAGTATTGAACGACGAATTATAATTAGTCATGAAAAACGGTCTAGTATGACGACTTTCTCATGACAATTAGTCATGCTGAAAAATTAGTTTGTCATGAAAAAAAAAATTGTCATGCACAAAAATTAATTTGTCATGCAAGAATAATAATTTGTCACTTAATTTGTCAAGCGACACTAGTTTTCAAGAGGTTTTGTTTTCGGTAGACTAATTCCATTTAGGTATGGCTCAATCCATGTGAAATCAACGAGACGAAACACTCAGGTTCTGCTTGCAGGTTTTGCAATGGCTGTCTGGTCTAGTCCATCCAGATGGACCTCGCAACGTGTGCCTACGTCGCTCGCTTGTGAGGTCCATCTAGATGGACAAGTCTGGTCAGAATCTGATAATGAAGTATTAGTAAGCTTAAGTATGAGTACTGGAATTCTGAGTCCAGTAGTGTTGTTCTGTCCGACTCCGAATCCAATGCGGTCTGGTCGGAATGTGATGATAGGTTAGGCACAAACCTAACCTGGATTTAAAGAGTTGTTCTATCCGAATCGAAAGAGGTGTTGTCGCTAATTGTCCTCCTGTGCAATCGACTCGAGAATAAAACGCCACGCCAGTTCTTGAAGGTACGGAAACCCGTTATATACGATATTGTTCGTCATGCAAATTCGTCAAAAAGAAGTTTGTCAACATAGTTTGTCATGCGATGATGATGCGTACATTAATTCGTCTTGACCTTAGCTCATGACGATATGCATTTGTCAATTAATGAAATGTGCATTTGTCAATCGCTCAAACTCGTCCTCCACAGATTGTAATTCGTACAGTTATTAAATCAATTTGTCCTGCATTTGTTTTCATTTGGCATGCGTCCGCAAATATCGTCAAGCGACGAATAAGGGGAAATTTACTTGCATGACTAATCTATAACCCCTGTTTGACGACTTTTCCATCAAGTTTGACGAAATAATGTTTTCAGTGTAGTGCACTTTTAGTACAATTCTAGTACAATTGTTTTTACTAGAATTGTACTAAAACTGTACTAGAATGATGCTCTCTTGATATTAGTGATCGTCCCAAAGAGTGCTTTACATGTCGTCAGGACAGGTGCTATTCTTACCATTTAGTGTTGACAGCGCGCCAACCAAAATACAAGCAAATGATGCCAGATTCATTTGAAATACAAACACGAATTTATCATTATCCGATCATCGGACATTGAAATACGGTAATAATGTTTTACTCGGGAAATACAATTACATCTTGATTGATTTTGTTCATGTTCTTGGTGTAGTATACCAGCTGTCAAAAAAATATTTAAATTTGGAACTAGTATAGTGATTTCCTTAAACTCGTATGCTTTAAATTGTTGATAATGGTGGTAATCCCATTGGACTTGTGCGCTTTAAACATTTGGGAAACTACTACGCAGTAACAACACGAATGTAATTGTGGGCTTAACATCTTAGAACAATACTACGTAAATTATGGACTACCATTTTGTTACAATGGCGTATGATGGATTGAAAGTCAAAATTCTAAATTTCTATACAAAATTTTAAAATACCGTATTCGATATCAAATTTGTTTGTAAGCAGGGAAATCATAATAAAACATTTTATATCACATCGAGTTTCAGCAACATGAATGACATACAGATGATATAATATACAAATGTATATCAAAATGGCAACTGAATGTTTTGTGAAGACCAGTCTTCTCTCAAACTACACTCGTGTATACCAAGATCATTGCTCGTTTTTTTTTTCAGAGCTGAGATTTTTAGTATACCCATCGCGTGGTGCACGTAATCAATGGAGTGTTGTACCACATATCCACATATCGAGTAATAAGCATTAAAGTACATGAGCTTATCGTTTTAGTTAAAAAACAGTGCATTTTTAAAGTAAACACACTTACCCTTTTCTCACTTTCTATAAACACGATGATGTTGTAGCTTGGTAACGTCTATACACTGTTAGAACGTTGGGCAAATAATTTACCCAACATTGGTTCAACTATGAACAACCCAACTTCTGGGTAAATAATTACCAACGTTGCGTACAATGTTGGCTAATTACCTAACTGTTGGGTAAAAGATTTAGCTAATTACCCAAATATTGGGTAAAATTTCATCAACAGTTGGTTAATATTATTTACCCAACAATTGGGTTGTTCATAGTTTAACCAACGCTAAAAAATTGCCCAACAGTATAACAGTGTACGTTGACAAACTGCGTTGTTGTGGTACAGTTATTGTTTATAAATAATGTCATTGTCAGTGTCGATAATACTAGACAAACGAGAATACACTAGAAGACTTGTCTGGTATGGTATTCGGAAGTTGTTAGATCAAATGTTTAGACTAAGTTTAACGTACACATATTACTTTCACTTTTGTCATAAAGCGTAATTGTCCTTTAGGTAGATGTAATAAATACGTGTGACATATTTGTGAAAATTTGTTAATCTCGCAACGATTGATTCCACTTAAAACATAAATTAGGATAAATCTCATATAAACAGGTCAAAAGAAATACACAGCGAGCAAATGTAACGTATAGCCTGAAATGCTACAAATTGTGCAATAAAGTTTCACCCAACACCTGTAAGTGTTAAAACACTTTGCTGTATGAATAACGGGGGCAATTTTGAAACATAACTCAAAGTCAAATTTTTTTCCAAAAATCTTTCTGAAAATTAGTTTTCCAGTTTTCGGCAGATTGTTTTTTCTCCCTCAATTAAATTCGGTTTCCATCATTTTGAAACGGATCCAACCAATATTTGTTTTTGTTTCAAGGGCCTTGCTGCAACAGCCCATACCTGTACTAAATTTGAAACAAATATTTGGCAAAGAACATGATTTTAAGAGTCTGAAATTGAATGTACACCCCTTTGAATTAATGGAATTCTACGAGTATTTACAACCTTACGCACGTGATATGTTAAGAGGGTATACCCGTCGAAGCTTTTTTTATTATTATTTTCTTTTAGTGTTAGTTGATTGAACCCATAATAGGGCCCAGTTATTATTGTACATGTTGCATACCCACATACACAGGTATAACGAATAAGCAATTTTTGTGATGTGGTGAAACCGGTGAATTATGATTTTTCAGTTCACAATTTTCACTATTGCGGCATAATTAGGGTAGGTCTTACGATTTGATAGTACCACAGAGCTTGACTTAATAGTACACAAAACATTGTTCGGGTCACATTTGAAGCCGTTCATTTAGAGGCGGCCAACCCTTTACTCATTTTAACATTTACATACTCGCCTATGCTATCATTTAGTGGTGTGCGTCATTACAATTCTTAATGATTCAATTGTTGAAAAAATCTAATTTGCAGATATTACTTATAAGATATGTATTCTAATCACTCGAAATAACATAAAGTTAGTTAAACTTGAATCTTGACATATTAGAGTTGCACTGACACCAGGGGTCCAATAGTTACGAGTACGGTGTATGAGTACGAAAATTGAGTAAGTATTACTTGAATTTATCTAGCCGCTGTTACTCAAACTTATGTTTTCATCATATTTACTGAATAAAGCCTATTAAAATAGTTAAGTAAACGTAAGTAAATATGTGTAACATGAATGTGAGTAATTACAATGACATAATGTATTTCAATTCAATCAACTAAACACAAAAGTAGAACCAACAAGTACAAATATTAAGATGGCAATACCTTCATGAAGATAACAAAATGTAAAAGTAACTAGGTTATATTAGTTATCAATACTTGAATTTAACTTCTTCTTGTTTTACACTCGCATATTATAAGTAAAATAGACTTTCAAAATTGCAGCAAATGTAATTAGATATAATCAAGTGACTTTGAAAAGCTAAATCTTGTAATTC
>JXSR01S030317.1:9474-22639 GCA_000969725.1 Ophiothrix spiculata | reverse complement strand
CAAGCAAACAGGCTATCTTACAAATAAGTCAAAAATCAAACAGCAACTTTGGAACTACGTGTATAAACTAGTACATTCAACCAAAGAGTAAAATATGAAAACAGTGAAGTGATGCTTAACAAACTGGAAAGAAGCTTAGTATTTCTAACAACAAGATTGCATAAAATGAGTAGAATGTATAATTTGTGAAATTTTTCACTATTATATTTGAAATCACATTTGATGTTGTTTAGGGTATTTGCTCCTTAATGTAACTTAAAGATGAGTGAATCTATTTTCACAAATGGAATATGTTACCTGTCACTATAGATATGAACCCATTTTTATGCATAGTATATGTATGTTAGAGGTTATGAACTCTGTTACTCTGATGAAATGCTACCACCCGAAGCATATAGAGATGTTAAAATTCGTTTACACTTTGATAAATCTATCAGACTCTAATATACTTCCAATTAAAGGTGATTGGTGCAATCTATAGGGTATATGTTATAGCAAAAAGGTATGTCGTTATGCATATATTTTGTTTTAGCAGTTTTGAAAAATGGCACAATCATACACATACAAAAGGAAATTAAGAAAGTTCGATTAAGTTGCCTCTTTTTTGTGCATGGTTGATTATTAGCGATTTGCAAAGCTTGAAGCAGACATATGAGGCTGCATTTTAGAATGCCTCATATGTAGCCAAACACAACTTTTGACAGTGTACATTTCCAGCATAAAAACACTTCGCAAAGAACCTTTTTCTTTATTAATATTATGCCAAATCAGTAATTAACAAAATCATTTTAGAGTAACAAGTGCATGTTTCAGCTATTTCAGTGCTTCCAGATAACAAAAACAGCTTGAACTTACTTTAGTGTCATTTTTATAGGCTACCAAACGTAGTGCAAGAGTTACATCTTACCAAAATTCAATATGGTAGACTTTTGGCATGAATCATGCACAGAAAAATATGCTTCTCATGGCATCTATCACTGCGTGTCACAATTGGCATCCGCCAGAGTGGTGAAAAATTGAGCATTCAGCTTTTGTACACCTAGTAGCAATTGCCACTCCTGTTTATATAGCAGGCTTAATACTTATAACTACTACTGTCACAGTGATGGGGAGAGCTAGGCAGTTGCCACTGTGGCACAAACCTGCAACTGTCAAAAGTATACAAAGGCCTACTCCTCTCATCCACCTCTTGCCACTCTGGCAGATCCAACTGTGGCATAAAGTGGCATATGTAACGCGACATGAATGAAGTGGCAGGTGCCACTACTATAGTGATTCCCTGTGGGGATGAGTTTATTTCAAGTCATGGGATATGAAATTGGTAGGTTTCAAGTTCCAGAAGGCAGTTAAGGATCAGGGTGAGAATTAAGTAGGTATGTGCTGCATGGGTATTTCAATACAGGGAATTACAAAACCATTTTTGTGATCATAATAGAGTTATAGAGACTGATTCTCTTCCAAATTAAGGTTTTATAAACTGCATTTTGCCCGTAAGAGGAAAAACACCTACCGTGTTGTTCCTAATAAACGCCCATGGGCGGCGACATTTCTTGAAGTGTGGGCGATTATTAGAGACCAATTTTCAACCACAAAATTTGCACAAAATCGCTAAGTAAGCTAATCAATTACGGCAACTTACTGTTACCGGTATGTGGCCCGATAACCCGGAAGTACTGACAATTTTTCATCATTTCTGGGATCGCGATTGTTGGTTAAAGCTTAATGATACACGAAAATGCTACAAAATTGAATGTTTTTAACACTTCTCTAGTCTTTGATATTTTTTAGGGTGGGTGTTTAATAGAGACTGGGCGTTTATTAGGAACAATACGGTATTAGACCACTCTCATTAAATGTGGATCTTTGAAATTGAATCTCAAAAATGGGTGTCTTTGCAGGTTAGGGAGCAAACTTGCTATTCAAAACAAATTATACTAACCTCCTTAAAAGCAGAACGGCCTAAAATATTTCAGCCAAACAGCTATATAATGACTTCAGAATGCCAATGGGGAAAAATCTCCATGACAAAATATTGTCACAAGGTCCAACAAAAATTAACTGAACAATATTAATGTAAACAAAAACACAGGTTGCTGTTTGCATTTTCAAGCAATGGGGCCCTGTACTCTTAATTTACACTATTCAATCAATTTTTGTTTGGGCTATAGTTGTATCCCTGGATTCTTACCTTGCTTGCTCCACTACTTTCTCCTCCCTTTCCATCTTTTTTGAGTTCTTCAACTTGAGTGTTAAGAGATGTGATTTTGGCTTTGGCCTGTAATTTGAACTTTGAAAATTTGGCATTGGTCTCCTGTGAAGGGGAAGACAAAAACAGATGTCAGCTGTCTGACTAAAATTAATTAGTTAAATACAGTGGAAACTTGGTAACACGAAAATGCATAACCCGTAAAAATCATGTAACTCGCGAAAGGAATTTAAAAACCCAACTTTTTCCAATTGGTTTATCATGTATTTTTCATGTTTAACACGAAAGAAATTGTAAAAAATCTGCGTAATTCGAAAGCAAGTGACCATCCTTATTGTACATTTTACATTGCGTTCTCGAAGGATAACACAAAAAGTACAATCGTCGTTGACTCATGTTTGTACGTGAGATTTTTCTGACGTTTAGGCTTTTAAGTAAGCTTACAGATGCCACATGCTATAAGCCAGTGCAGTATCAGTACCAGTGTATACAATGCATTCGATTTTTATTGGCAGCGATGTGTTTTGGTTCACTCGAAATTTGCTTAACACGAAAGCACACTCTTGGTCCCGACGATTTCATGTTTATGGAGTTTCTACTGCACCGTTGGCATCACACTGATACTTTGGGTGATCCTAGGGTTCTGATATGCCTTCAAATTTCACTGTTCCATAGGTTTTGTTTTTCTCTACAGAATCCACAAACTCTAAACAACTTAAACTTGCCCTACATGAAGATCAAGTCAAATTAAAAATATGGTTTTCAGTGTAACTTATGTTCTTAACTTTTAAGAACACATAAACTTAACTCTTTCACTCCGGAATAAATTTTTCACAAAATGCTCTATTTGGACAGAAAGCAGCTCACAGCATCACATGGTTTTCACTTATACTAATTGAAGAGCGACAGCGATATTACTTTTGCCAGAATTGATGATGGTGCTATGTAGATGCCTCTTTGTATTAAAGTGGTTACAGCTAGGTTCAGTTCTAATTTTCTTTGCTTTTTATTTATTTTTGACAGATATTTTTTTAGTTTACACCAGAATTTAATTTTGTCTAATCATGCACATTTTCTAAAGCCACTGCAAGTTTAAGCGACTTGCTGGGTTGCAAGAGTTAACCCCAAACAAGTACTTTTCATTCAGAGATGCCAGTTATTTCATTGAAAAAAGTCTGAAAAGGTCATGAGATCTAACTTAATTCTCCAAACTTTGTTGAAAACTAATGAAAGTATTATGAGGTTATTAAAAAAACTGAAATCACAATCTTTTTACATGTCCATTATATTTATGTGTATTTGACCAATTTTTGGTTCAAGCAAAGATAGGCATGATAAAATGTATTGAAATGTTGCTGTCCATAGAAAAATGCTAAAATAAACCTTACCGGAGTATAAAACTACAAAATTTAGTTCTTTCTGCCATTATTGTACTGTACCTGTATATTCTTGTCTTTTTGTCTGATCATATCTTTGAGTTGACTGACTAATTTATTTTGCTCCTGAAGTTGCTCCTTAGCATCAGCATCTGTAGCGAAACTCATGTCGGTAGCTGAGGCAAAACTAGCATCCCCACTGGCTGATGGGTTGCCACCATGCTGGAATTCAAAAAGCAGTAGAAAAACAATTTTCATAGTGAGGAGCTAAGTAATCACCAAAAACTTTTTCATTTTATTTTTGTTTTGAACACATACTACTTTTAAATTCAAGTTATACTTTTATTTCTTTAAAAATAATAAGCACATCTTAAGTCCAAAGCTAAAAAAATCTAGCTAAAAACACTTTAATGAATAGATTTATTAGGTTAAAAAACTCTACAAGATACAAGAAATTGTAGAGTTTAATCAAACTTCATATATTTGCTTGAATAATACCCGTATTCATTAATATGAACTTGCTTTATCAGACAACTTCATCATTTCCTCACAATTGGACTTGAAAATTTTGATTTTTTAAGTATCGATTTCCTTGATAGGCATACATGCACTTCCCCTTTTTTCCAATATCACCAAGAAGCAACTAAATGTATCAATTTTGATTTTTCATAATCAAAGGAATGATGTGTACAGCTGTTTTGTTTACTTACTGTTTCAGCTGCAGCAGCAGCAGCCTCTTCCTCCGACATGGACTTGTTGACATTGTCTACCACAGTATCCAGACCACTCTGCACATTCTGAGCCAGGTTGGAGATTCTATTCCACATGTTGACAGGTTAGTGCAGCTTACATGTACATGTACACCTACAAAATCAGATGGCAAAGAAAAAACAACTTTTTAAAGGTCTTATAAAAGGAGGGATATGCAGGGACAGTGAATTTTCCATTCCACCTGGGGTCAACAAAGTCAGTAAGTAACAAGGGTGGGTTTTGTTTGGTCCGTTAAAATTTGGTGCCTTGCCAAATCAACCAACGACTTCCATATAGCATAAATGTCATTATCATGATTTAGGCCTATAAAAGACTTTGTTGCTTCCAAAAAAGCCAGAGGCAAGTGACCACTCTCACTTGTCTGAAATGTGAAGGGCTGGCAGGTGAACATCAAGTGTGTGATATTCTGCAATCTGCCTCCCTGTACGGTCATCTATGGTCTTGAATTTTGTCATTTTATTAGGACTAAAATTAAAAATAGGGACATAGGTTTAAAAATAGTGATGTGCTACAATAAATTTTGCCATCCTAATAAAGGTGTGTATTTGCTTGAGAAACACAAGCCAAAAAAACTGTGTAGTACAGCCTATCACATAAAGGCCATTTGTGCATAAATTGAAAAATACAAATGGTACATGAACAAACAGAAATGTTTTATTCCATATTCATCAAAGGAACCTTTTTGAATCAAATTTATGAAAATCGCTTTGTTCTGATCAGAGAAATCAAACGATATGTCTTGTTTGTTTAAACATATCTTCAAACATCATTTTTGTATGACTAACAACTTCGGGAAGTGATCAAAATAAGTAAATTTATTATAAATATCCTTTGTCATGTTTGTAGAGTGTTGCAGTTCGTATCCTATGAATATGGTCATTTTTTTGGATATTGGGTATGTGCAATAGACCTTTTCAAAACACGACTATCCGAGAATTTCTGAAGTTCGCGTTCTCGTTAATTGGTTGCTTACGAATTCGAACTTGGAATTAGCGTCAGCACTACAGAGTCACTTTCAGTTTGATCGCCCTGATGCTTCAAGCTTAATCAGCGCAGATCAGCCGATTTCAAATGGAAATTTCACTCTTTATGTCGGTGAGCTTATGGTACCATCGGCCAGAAGTTGTTCAGAATTAGTGTACCTAAAATTGTATGGGTCTGGTTCTATTTATTTTTCACTTTTATTGCACTGAAATGCAAGTAATTTTTCGGACTTTTGTTGACAAAATCGTGCATACAAATGAGCTTGTACGTGTGTAAGAAGCAAAATCAAATTAAAGTTGACCAGAATTTGATCTTTCAAAGTCAAATTTAACTTCAGAGCAGAAAGAAATAGTTAGGGCTTTGTTGTTGGAATATATTGATGTTTTTACTAGACATGCTAGAGATTATGGTCATACTATTAATTGGGTTACTCACAGAATTAACAGTCAGAATTCAGTTCCTAGGCGACGAGCATATAGGTTGTCACCCAAATTGCATGATGAACTTAGAAAACAAGTTGATAATTTGCTTGAAGATGGTTTAATTCAACGTTCAAATTCTAGATATTCATCTCCTGCACTCTTAGTCAAAAAGAAAACTTCAGGTCAATGGCGTTTCGTGGTGGACTACAGAATTTTGAATAAGTCTACGATTAAAGACAGTCATCCTTTGCCTCGAATTGATGATTCGATTGATGCGTTACAAGATAGTTGTTATTTTAGTACAATTGACTTTGCTAACTGAGTGGGTTTTGGCAGGTCGAGTTAGATCCTGAGAGTAGAGAAAAGACTGCTTTTTCTACAGGTGACTCTCTGTACGAGTGGACAGTTATGCCGATGGGTTTGAAGAATTTGAGTTGTACATTTCAACGTTTGGTAGAATTAGTATTTCATGGTATGCATTGGACAAAGGTATGTTTGTATATTGATGATATAGTGGTGTTTGGCAAGAACTTTGAAGATAAGTTGGCAAATTTGACTGAAGTATTTGAACGTCTTATAAGTGCTGGTTTGAAGGCTAAGCCTGAGAAATGCAATTTTTTCTGCACAGAGGTTACTTTTCTTGGTCACAAGGTCTCAAAGAATGGTGTTTTGCCAGATGATTCCAATATTGAGAAAGTAGCAAATTAGCCACGTCCTAGGAATGTCACAATGGTTAGAAGTTTCTTAGGCTTGACAGGATTCTATCGGCGGTATATCAAAAATTATGCAAAGATTGCACATCCCTTGAACGAATTGTGTTCCAAAGGTGTTCCGTTTGAATGGAATGATGAAAGTGAAAGTGCATTCTGAACTCTTCGCAATTTATTGATAGAACCTCCTATTTTAGCCTATCCCAATTTTGACTTACCATTTGCACTCTATACAGATGCTTCTGCATATGCTGTAGGTTCTGTTCTAGCTCAGAAAGATGTAAATAAGAAAGAAAGAGTGGTAGCATATGCAAGTGACACACTTAAGAAGAGGGAAAGACAATGGTCTACCTATGATAGGGAATTATATGCTATAGTTTGGTCAATCAACCACTTTAGGCATTATTTGCTTAACTCAGAATTTGTAATTGTGACTGATCACAAACCTCTTGTTGGTCTTAGGAACAGGGTTCGTACACCTTGGAGCCTTTAAAATTCAAGGACTTTTCAATGACTTTCAAGGTCCAAAAGCATGATTTTCAAGGACTTACCACAGCATAATTTGCAGTATGCTGAACTCTTGTTCCTGCCGACATCAATCCACTCCCTGAATTTGGGATCATTTAGCCATAAATTATCAATTTTCAAGGACTTTCAAGGACTCTGTGCAAATTTCCAGGACTTTCAAGGCCTTGAAAAGGTGTTTTCAAATTCAAGGATTTTCAAGGACTCTCAAGGACCGTACGAACCCTGTAGGAAGATTCCAATTGATAATGATCCAACTGATCGTAGGAGTAGATGGGCGTTAGAAGTAGATCCATTAAACTGGACAGTTCACCTTTGTTTTTGGCGGACATTTTATTTTGAATCGCCCGTGTCATAATACGAAATATGTATAGAGTAATAGACATTTACTATCTGATAATTATTCCAAAATTTAAGAACATGAAAAAATTGCGATTTCAAGATACACTACTTTTTGTAAAATGGCATTTTACATAGAAGTCAATGGGCAAATGGTCATAGAGGGCGCTATAACCCTATTTTTTTAGCCATTTTTAGACCTATTTTTGCCTCTAGCAAACAAACGCAATTTTTTGATTGCATGAAATTTACAGGATACTTCCTCCATGCATAGAGCTACCTTGTCATGGTTGTATCTTTTTATGACTCGGGCTAGTTTATTAAATGTCCTATATATTTACCTGCTTAAGAAACAAGGGGGAGTTGTCTATCGAAAAGGTTCATGTCATAAAAATGCTGATGCATTGTCTAGGATGAGGATCCACAAGAAAGAAATACAGATAGTTCTTCCAGTTTAGAGTCTCATGTTGTTAGCGTCACTGAGGATCATATGGTTGAAAGTGTGCAGAGGTCTATCTAGTACGTTAGAGAAAAATGTTAGGAATACATGTTCAAATCAATCAACTAAAGTAGATCATCCTCTCAATGAATCATTTTCACTTGCCAATGATTGTGATAGACTTAGAGATTTGCAAAAGCAAGATCCTAATATAAGTCAGGTTGTATCATGGTGTGAGAAAGATAGACCCCCATCTCGTGCTCAGTTGCGTTCTTTGAATCCAGTTCTGAGGATATGCAAGGAAATATCGGTATTTGTTGGTTCGGAATGGCATATTATGGAACAGACACAAAATTAGAGGACAAAGGTATTCATATCAAGCAGTAATTCCTGATTCTCTAGTTCCCGAGGTTTTAGAACAACTTCATTGACCCCCTTCTGTTGGTCACTTTGGTGTTGATAAAACAATTTCCAAAGCACTTCCTACATTCTACTGGCCATATATGTATAGGGATATTTCAAACTTTGTCAAGAAATGTGAAAGTTGTCAGAAACAAAGAAACCCTGTTCCAAAGTACAGAGCTCCTTTGAAATCTATGCAGGCTACAAGCCGTTTTCAAATGATTGATGCTGATATTGTAGAATTAGGCATTACTTCAAAAGGGAATAGGTACTTGCTAGTTGTAACTGATTATTTCACAAAGTACATCAATTTGTATCCTTTGCCAAGAGCTATTGCAAATGCTGTTGCTGATTGCATATTCAACAAATACATTCCACAACACTCTATTCCAGAAATCATTCTCAGTGATCAAGGTGTTCAATTTGAATCCGATGTAATTCAAACTTCATGTGTGAAATTTGGTATTTGTAAGGTTAGAACTAGTCCTGGTCATCCTGAAACCGATGGTCAAACTGAACGTCACAATCGAACTTTGCGTGCTCAAATAGTAAGAAATCTGTTAACCACTCCAGGTGAATGGGATGATATGATACCTCAAGTTGAGTTTGCTTATAACACAAATGTACATTCATCTACAGGCTTTAGTACCTTTTATCTGACATATGTTAGAGATCCCCGTTTACCATCCCATGTCATGTTTGGTACTTATGATCAGAGTTTGAATCGTTCTAAGAATCTGTTGTCACAAGCTGCACAATTAGAAAAGCGATTCAAAGCTGCATCTCAGTTGGTTAGACAAACTACCAAAAAGTCATTGAAGCAACAAAAACGTCAGTATGACAAGAGAGTAAGGTTCAAGCCATATCAAGTTGGTCAGTTAGTGTATTTGACAAATCCAAAAAGTGCAAGAAACAAATTGGTATCAAAATGGATTGGTCCTTATTGTGTATTGCAATGTTTGAATGATGGACTGAATTATCAAATCATAGATACAAACTGTTTGAATGCAAAGCCCAAGATTGTTCACTATAACAGGTTGAAACCTAGATTTGAATGTAAAACCAAGGTTCCAGAACCACATGATTATGTGATTCGTCCCAGAGATGATGTGAATTTGAGAAATACTAGTGAATTCTTTGATGAAACTGATTCCTATATGGACCAAGTAGAGTATCCACAATATCGTAGAGTTAGACGGCATAATAGATTGCGAAATGTGTTTCCAGGTAGAAGAAATCAGAATGATAATGTTAGAAGGCGTATTCCTTCCACACCAGAATCTCCTCACTTATCACCTGGTGATAGGTTAGCTTTGCATGCTTTAGCTAATAATGCACCAGATAGGCAAGCTGCTTTACAAGCTGCGCGAGAAATTAATGCCCCTGTACGCACAGGGTTGGCTTTTAGCCGGCTAAAACTAGTTTTTGCCGGAAACGGTTAAAACCTGGTTAAAACCGGCAAATACTGGTTTTAACCGGCAAAAACTAGGAAAATTTCATTGACCATTATTCAAATCCGATTTTCACATACATTTCATAGCATTGACCTCAGAAATAATATTAATACAGTATATGTTATATCAATTCCATCCATGTATAAATGTATCAAAAACAAAAGGCATTAATTAACAAACATTCAGAATAAAACTTAAAAAACAAAATAATATAAACAGATTTACTAAGCTGCATTTTATACTTCAGCATCACATTCAAAGTGTGTGGTACTGGTATTAGTAGGTAGAACATGTTGCACACTTGCAAGTTGTAAGTTATAAATAAGATTTTAACTGTTTGTGAAATTTTGTCCAAGAGCTTCCAAGATTTTTTGCAGTACTAACACATAGGACAAAATAGCATTAAACAAGCATCATATGGACTGTTGATATGCAGTTTGTTAACATTTTTATTGTACCCTTGTGGTATGACACTTCTGGCAAAAGAACTTATCAGTATCTGTGGAATAATCTTCCAGTTATCCGTACAAAATTTTTGAACATGAGTTTGAACGAGTTTTTAATTTAAACTTAAATCAGGTTAAAAACCTGATTTAAGTTTAAATTCCAATAAGTGATTGTCCTTGTGTATTAATTCTTTCTACTAGTACTACACATTTTCATATTCTCATTTAAATATGCATACATATTGGGAGACCAGTACTTAAAAGTGCGGTATTAAAAGAGTTAAAAAGAATAAAGAAAGATTAACTAAACCCATCAACATGCTTTTTAAGTAAAATTCACCCATAGAGTTCATGTTTTAACCCATATTTTACATCAACAGTCCATGGTTTTGCAAGTTATCTGAAATCACAAAAAAATCCTGAAAATTACATCTCTGAATTTTTCTTATTTCCATGACATATAGGGAGTTTATACACCTTAAATACCTTTGTACACTTTTAAGCTACCTTGTTATTGTTTTGCTAGTTTTATATTCTGACGGGTGCAAATGTTGACTTTTGCGTACTAGTTCACTGTTACTGGAGTGAAACTTACTGTGCGAAATCTATGGAGAGAACCAATAGTTCCAAAATATTTAATGTTTCTGCTCTGAATTTCTGCCCCTTACAATAAAGTTGAAAGACACATTTACGCACAATAAAGAAAACGGTTGATATGAGATCAGTGCATCCAACAGAATAACCATAAATGCACTGTACTTGTGCACATACATGTTTTAGAAATAAAGATGACATTAGTTTATATTTTATTTTATAGGTTAAAGTTTTTATTTGGAACCTTAACAAATGTTACGCAAATGTCCAAGTGTCTAGTATGAAAAATGTTGATGGTGTTAGTTCCAGTATTAAAACATAAAAGGCAAGATTTTAAACAATTGCAACAAATTTGTAGTGTTTTATTTACTTATTTTTCACATTTTTAGGTTTTTGCCAGTTTTTGCCAAAAAGGGTGGCAAAAACCTCCCGGTTTTAACCAGGTTTAAACCGGTTTTTACCAGGCGGTTAAAACCGCCCCGGTTTTTACCTGCCAACGTTGTGTACGCACCAGGTATGGAAGGACTATACAACCTCCTAAGAAATTAACTTATTGATTATATTGATGGTCTGATATATTTTGTATGTGTTATGTTAGGCCAAATGTTTGGAACAAATGAGTGTGTTAAACTAAGAAAAATATACCCTTGAGATGAAAGCAGAAGTTAAACAAAATGAAAAGCAAATTACATTCTTAACGCATTCGCTTTAATGAGATAAAATATTATTTCAAGATCATTTTGATATTGAATTTATGAGATGAAGAAAATGGTATCAAGTCAATTGGCCAATGATTTAAATAATGTTGAATACTTATAAGTATGATGTAATTACATTATGAGATGTGATTTAAAAATATCTATGGATAATGTGCAGTCAATTTAAAAGCATGATTTAAAAGACTATGTTGGCAGAGCAAGTAATTACAATTATGAATAATGAAATGCATTTGAAGGCATGAATATGTTGAATATTATCATGTATTGGGAGTCATCATAATTTTAATGTTTGAAATATTTGAATAAATGGCTTGAAATATTGTGAGCTATTTGGTGAATAATTTTAGATTCTAATGTTCATGAAAGTTAATATTTTAGAACAATTGGCAGATACTTTAGAATAAATTACATTTGTCAAATTGTCTATTCAAAAATGTGAAATCAACGCAAAATTTGGCAAAGTCTTATATGTTATATGTTAAATGTATTGCGTCACACACACGGTGTGGTGATGTGTTAAACAAAATGATATTTGCATACTTTTTCATTGAAATATCCAAGAGAAATAGATGTTTGTATAATTTGGTATATATCAAAGATATGAGAATATGATATGTGTAGTATATGATAAAAGGTTTAATTTGATATACATTGAAAGAATATTTAAGGTGAGGACACCTTCTTGAAGAAAAGGAGTATTGTAAGAAGCAAAATCAAATTCAAGTTGACCAAGGGTCTTGAATCAAGTCTAGGCCTCTCACACACACTCTCAGTCAACACAGATGACTTGCTCCACAGGGCTATGCTTGACTGGGTCTCTCATGACAACAGAATGCAAGGTTGTCTAATCAAGTGTGAGATGGTGGATTGTTAGCCAATCAGCTGACAGCCCAGGCCTGGCTGGATTGAAAGCACATGGTCTTTGTCACTCCTGATTTTGCCTTCAACCACTTCACATCATGATTTTGTTGAGCTCAATAAATTTATTATGAAACTTTAGTTCAACGCTCGAGCCGACTTTTTATTTCGCCAGTGCCTTGCAGTCTTGTTTTTCCTTGTAAGATTTCCCCCTTACACGTGATTGGTTGAAAAAATGGCCATGTGATCAATTTTCCGGAGATTTCCGAATGGATTTTGAAAAGGTCTATTATGCGACAGGTTTGATTACAGAGCTTGCTTCTGGCTGTGGCAATACCACAGCCAGAGCTGTGGCAATACCACAGCCAGATATTTCGGGTAAGTGTGTTTGTTCAGATCACTTCACTCAAAATATCAAATTGGGAGATTTTGAGATACAGGGTACTAGATGAAAGAGCATATTTTTCTCATAACCTCTGTAAATTTTTGCGACCATTATGTTTCGTAGAAGAAATATGGTTCAAAAAGTTCTGAATTGCTGGAATATCTTGAACAAGAATAAATTATATAAGACTATATGGGTCACTCTCTGTCTCTCAGACTCAGACACATTTTTGCCTGTAGCATTGTTTTGGCTCAAGGTATGTTTTTTATAAAGCTAATGAACTGCAGTTTATAAATGTTTTAAAATATAAGCTAGGGCACAATAAGCAGTTTCTTTGATTTTTTCAGAACATCTGAACACTTTCTTTGCTCATGATGGTTATCTGTTAAGACTAGGCGTTAAACGTAGCCCCTCGTCCCTTTGTTACAAACAGTCACAAATGCCAATCAAACGATATTTCCTGAGTAATTACCCAATATTGATCGATTCGATGTCCATGTTCAATACACTGATCGAACATTTGTGGCCTCAATTC
>JXSR01S030316.1:8938-19431 GCA_000969725.1 Ophiothrix spiculata | reverse complement strand
ATAAGAAATCAAAATTGACAACAAAGATCAACTATAGGCCAATCAAAAAATTATTGGACATTCTTAGTCACTGAGTGTGATTTTACTTCCTAATAAGGAATTTTGGCCATCCATTATGAGACGATAGATGACAGTGCGTTCAGCGTGAAACGCAATGGAGCTGCGCGTTCAAATTCACGGCGCGATGCATGTATACGCGTCGGAACAGCTTTACTGGGTTTGAAATATTTCATGTTTGAATAGGGGCGTACGTTTTTCCAATGGTAATGTTTATAGTTTTTGGCAATAATTTACATCATTTTTGGTTTAAAAATGACTCAAATTTGTGACTAAGAATGAGAATAAAAGATGGTGATTTATTGTTTTGCCTGTCATCTATCGTCTAATAATGGACCGGCGTACATTATTTTTTCGTAATGGGCACCCCCTGCGGGGGCACCAATTACTAAAAATAATGTCCGCCCATCTATTATGAGTTGATAGACGACAGGCAAAACAATCAATCTTATCTTTTATTCTCTAAGTATAAACAAAATTCCATAGTGCAGGGCCCCGTTGTTTATTGATGCAACTCCTACCCTGGGTTTTTGTTTCGTATTTTGCTTTGCCTATAGAATTATAAGGTTCTCAACTGTCATGACATTCAAAGATGAACTGTGGGCCATGTTTACGCCTCAAAATTGAATCTTATAGCTAATATAAGCAAATAAGCTCATAGCCACACAAAGTCAATCAGAACAAATTTACAATATTATTTATATATAATGTTTACATATTTAAACAAATATGTTTTGGACTCAAAATTGAATCTTATAGCCAATATAAGCAAATGAGCTCATAGGCACACAAAGTCAATCAGAACAAATATACAAATGAGCTCATTAATATGCATACAATGTGTCAACAGTTTGCATGAGTAATACATGTCCTTACCACAAACCAAATTACATCTAAATCAAATTTGCTTTCTGGTATCCTGTGAAATATATTTACCAGTTAGATAAACGGAAAACATGCAGAAGCAAGTAAGTTTGGACTGTAGATCTACTGCACATTCAACAACTCACTATATCTCCTTATACAGGAGCGTACCATTGTTGTTTTGTGATGAATCAACAGTTGATATTCAAATTAGTGAGTCACGCACAACACAGCGTTTACGGATATGAGTTTAGGCAGTACACATAAGTCGGCTCACTGCTCATCGCGCGTAGGGCACTTTTTGTACGTGCAAAAGCAGCAAATATTCACAAAATAGCACTTTAATAGCTTCAGATTATGCTAAATATTTTTGTGAACATGATTATCTGTTAAATTGAAAACATTTAAATTCAAAATACATTTTCAGGAAGATTTTCATTGTTGAAAGGTATTCAAACACGCCACAGTGTTGTTCATCGCGAATCAACAACTCTGCATCTGATGCATCAGCTTTTTTAATCACGCTCTTTTAGCCACCCTCGCGCAATAATACGCAGATGCATGGATGCATCGTTGTTGATTCACGATGAACTCTGTGGCGTGTTGAATACCTAATGCAACATCGAACATCGGTAGGACTCATTGGTGCAAGGCGAGGAAAGTGTCAGTGTGCAGCTGATATTCTAGATGAATATGCAGGTGTTAAGGCACTGTCTTACATATGTAAGGTGAACATACTAAGACCGGTGTCAGCCAATCAATTTTGGCGAAGTTGTTCTTCTGTGACTCACCATTTGTTGTAAGGCTAAATAAAAAGTTCACGTACTTTCAGAAGCCAGTTTATATTCTGAACATGATAATGATGTCAGTTTTTGATCAAAATGTAAAATATTGTTCCTACAGTAAGGCCAAAATATTTTGGCAACAACATTTTTTGACATCAAAAAATAAACTACTTCCAGTTGACCCCTGGTGATGAGAATGTGATCTTACACCTTTATCATGGAAATGATTTTTAAGCTGGTTTAAGACTTGCCTGTCGTGTGGTCGTACGACCAGCGTGACGTCAAAAATTTAAAGTGCGCAAACTCGACCTTGTCGCATCTCCTTGCTGTATGACAAGTCGATATATCGATTACCCTGTCGTGATGGTCGCAACGACACAATATTTTGAGTTGGAATAAATTCAACTTTTCTTGCGACAGATCATTGCGGCAATATGCAAATGTGTTGTGCTACAGTACGACAACTATAAATTGCAAACGTTAGGTCGTCTGCCGCAAAGTCTTCTGCCGCAATGACAGCTACTCTGAAACCACCTTAAGTTGCTGCGTTACAGAGCAAAAACTATTCCAAAGTTATGGGTAACACAGACCGTAACTACAGAGATTGGGCCAGACTAAATAAATACTCTATAAATCTTGAAGTATGCAACAAGCAATCAGACTCTGTTACAAGATCCATAGCATATCCCTTGTATTCTACAACATTGGGAGCTGGTGTTTTTTTTATTGTGTAAGAGACTGGTAATGATTGATTAGGATTGATAATAAGGCTGAATATTTGTACAGGAATTGTTCATGATTTTGGTTATAATTTGGGTTAATGATACCACATTGACAAACATTAAGGCCAAATAAAAAAACAAGTTTGTTTCTGGTAACATGCTTGAAAAGTACAATGCGGTACGCGGCTTTTTATTTTTTATTTTTTACTTTTCGAAAATGCAATGCGATATGCGGATTTTCTTGTTTTTCTTTTTTTTACCAAAAATGCAGAAAGAAAAACACTTTAAAACAATGCTCTTGGTTTCTATTACTATTTATTAAATTATCATTATTAACCATAAAAGTTTTGTTTATAACTTTAGCCGCTCTTGGTTTCTCTTTCATGTTCAATAATACAACATGCGATTTGTTTTGTTGCATCTTTGTTTGTTTTTACGCAAGTCTCCAGTAAGCTATTTCACAGAATTGTTTTATTTGTCAACAATGAGATTTTTTTTTTGATACGAAATACAAAAAAAAAAGTTAATGCGGGAAATATGTAACTTAACAGAAACGCGCGCGGGTTACCAGAAACAAACTTGTTTCTTTTTTTGGCCTAATCATAAGTTCTTTCAAATTTCAGCAAGATTTATTACTTTGTAATGATTCATGAAAAATGGATGAATACGGTAATTTATTTCCCCGTATGGTCATATTGGTTTATGTGCATTAATCGGCTGCTTGTTGCATACTTCAAGGTTGATAGAGTATAGTTGTGTTTATCAAAGGAAAAGATTATTTCTTGTGTGGAAAAACATGAAAATTGTCATGTTTCACATCTGACCTCTTTTTCATCTTTAACATCTTACCTATATTGAGGTAAATCAGTATCAAACTGCACAGCAGAGGTGTATACTACTTCAAGGTTGTGATTGATAGCAAGCACTTTAATCTGGAAATAAATTCATGTTCAAGAATTAAATTAATTTAAAAAAGCAAATTGCACAAATTGGAACATTCTGATTTCTAAGGTTTCTGTCGAAAATGTTTTTTCATGTCGACATGTCACAATGATTTGTTGTCGACGTATATGGTCAACATAAAGTTGATATCAAAGAGTTGTTTTTTGCAGGAAAAAAACAAAATTGTTTACATTAGCTTAATAACCCGTTTCGGACATAGACCTTTAATGTAGTAATGTGATAGTTCTTTCTGCATACGACAAGATGGATGATATAAAATTGATAATTTTGTAACCGTTGTTAATAACTTTAAAACCTGGTGTAAATTACGAGCAACTAATAAGTATTAAATCATTTAAGCTTTATTTATGCAACACTTTGAAGCTCAGCTGCTAATAAAGAGCCAGTAATATATCAGTTTTTTTATGGAATTTTACTTGCCCAATTTGTCGACATATCGACAAATGAGAATTCATGTCGACATGTCGAGATATGCTTTATAAGGCATGTCGACAGAAACCTTACTGATTTCAACAACTCGCCAATTCGGATTGAACTACATGTATGTAGAATGATGCAAACCGCTCTTTGTTAGTTCCTTTTATAGACCTCCTCGCTCACCATCCACCAACACTCAGTAACAGGAACTTCGTTCTTGGAGATATAAGAATAAGAATGCCATCTTTATTGTTGCTGGTGATTTCAACCTTGGTGACAGATTGGAGCAACCGCTGTGTTAAACCATATCCAACTGAAGGCAGTAATTGCTCCACATTATTAGAGATTTGCAATGAGCTTTTTCTAGACCAACTTGTCACAGAACCCACCAGAATTTCAGAAGGTGCTCAGAACATTTTAGATCTTGTTTTGACAATGCACCCTAACTTCATTGAGATTTGTAGTGTCGTCTGGTATCAGCGTCCATGAAATTGTGACTAAATGTTCATATGTTAACCTCAACTTTAAACCTAAGCTCAACAAATAATGCTCCTAGTAGGTGTGGGCTATACGTAAGTCAAAATTGCTTTTTTCAGAATTTCTATCTGTCAACAGTTTTTATGCATTGCAACTGATCTATCTCCACATGAAAGGGCGAAAAAAATTTAATCGGGTCAAAGAAAAAAGTGTGCCGCGCCCTCTTGTGACCGTATGTCATTTTAGAGAAATTCTTGTTTATTTTACAAAAATTGTTTTTTAGTTCACAATTCTTGATCTTTTTGATTTGTGAATGGGTCAATGGTTATCAAGTGGAGTCAAAGGAACACAAATATGAAGTTTTTGTAAACCCTAGTCATTTCGTATTCCTGAAAATTGACGTTTTTGGTCAAAATTCTAAGCGAGGGCCCTTTTTGCAATTATGCGCAATTTGTACAACTTTGTGTAAATTAAAGTATGCAGATGTTTGGATACTCTGATGTTTAATTTACCCAAGAAATTTGAGCCTTGTACTATAATTAGTTTGATCGTAGTACCCATTTTAACGTTATTTTAATGTTCCTATACATTTGTATAGGGAAAAGTTCGTTGACCCCTATGCTTTTACATAGGGTTATTATTGACGTATTTAAACGAGTCTAACTGACAAACTAAAGTAGATAGAAGGCTCAAATGTTGTAATTAGATCAAACTTGATAACGCCTTGGCAGCTGCTACCTTAAATTAGCAAAAGCAATTTATTTTGCGCATAATCATTAAAAGCGCCCTCACACACAATTTTGAAGGAAAACATCAATTTTTACGACAACGAAATGTCTAATAGTCATGAAAACTCTTATAACTTATTTACACATATTAAAACATTGAAATTGCTTCAAACTGTAAAATATTGTTAGATTTTAAGCATTTTCTTCTCTAATACACAGATATTTACTATGGCGACACACTGACACTAGAGGGCGCAGCACATTTTTTTCTTTAACCTATAACCAAAAATGTTGTCATTTCAAGTTGAGATAGGTCAAGTGCAATCCAAAAAAACTGTTGACAAGGCAAACTGAAAAATCACCCATTTATAGCCCACTCCTACTCCTAGGAAGGTTTACTTGTATGGCAAAGCCAAAATGGAAAACTTGAAGGTGATATGTTGTGCTTCCAACAAAGTTACCTGTAACTCGAATTCATGCTGTGTTCAAACAAACTAGTAATAGTATATGCTCAAAACCAAAATAACTGACTTATGGAAAAACACATTCCTTCAAGAACTACTTCAGCAACTCATAAAAAACCATGAGAAGTGAAACGAATGAACAGAAAGAAACAACGTTTGTATAAGAAAGCTTGTATTTCCAATAAACCCTAAGACTGGCAAAGTTTTCTTGAATTTCAGAAAACAACTCAGAGGAAAATTAGACAGAACTACTGGACATTTCAAAATAACATGTTTAATGAGAGTGATAAATCAAACAAATCCTTCTGGTATTTCATCAAGTCCAAAAAGCAAAATACAACAACTATTTCCTCATTGAAAGATGGCCACATAAGATGGGTCTACGATATCAGATCTAGGACCTTCTAGATACCCAACTGCAGATCCCACCACTGTAGTTGTCGATGGTGCATCATCTGAGTGGGCCCAGTATCATCAGGGTCCCACAGGGCATAGTACTAGGCCCCTTGTTATTCTTGTCGTTCATTAACGATCTACCAACTGGCATAACATCACATCTTCGGCTTTGCAGATGATTGCCTACTCTATCGTCCAGTGTCTTCAAAGGATGATGCCATAGCACTTCAACAAGATCATGACAAGTTACATCAGTGATCTTACTGTATGCACGCATGCTTTAGAAAGGGTGGGTCTAGAAAAATCCAAAAAATGTCATAAGGGTGGGGTTCAGATAATTTCTAGTAAAAAGTGTGCCTTGATAAAAAGGGTGGGTCTGAAATAAAAAGGGTGGGCTTCTTACCCTTTGACTAAAATTGAAATTATGTTGAAAACCCCAAGAATCAGAATGAGCATATCATCATTGTGATAACATTTTTTGTCACCATTTATGTTTTCTACATTGCCAAGCTAGCCTTAATCAGTAAACAAAAGTGAGGTGAATTCAGTACCCCCATCAGTATGAAAACTGATCCAAGTTTCTAAAAAGGGTGGGATCAGAGAACGTTCAGTATAAAAGGTGTCTGGATAAAAAGGGTGGGGTTAAAATAAAAAGGGTGGGGTTCAAACCCCACTGCATACAGTGGGTCTGAGTTATGGAACATGAAGTTGAACACGGATAAATGTTACACTATGCGCATCACTCTAAAGGAATACCTTCAACACCAGGGGTGTGAGAGTCATGTGGTAAAAAAAGCTGAAAATGGTGATATAATGCCAAAAACAAGCTGAAAATGAAAGAAAAAGCTGAAATTATGACTCTTTTGAAGACATTAAAAAAGCTGAAATCAGCTAAAAAGCTGAACTCTCACACTCCTGCAACACCGATTATCAGATGGTGTTTAAAGTATTTTTTCCAAGTGTATTTTGCCAAAACCTTGTTTTACTACTCGGATCGATGGGTACCATTCTCACACATGTGGAATTAAATTTGGGAATTAAATTTGGGATCCCAAATTTAATACAACCAAAGGCATTGAAGTTCATAACAGAAAAAGTAAACATCTTTAAGCCAAAAAAAAATGTTAAGATCTTATAGTATAAATAATTACATCCCGGGGGGGGGGGCACCCAACTTTTGTTTCGGTAGGGGTGTGCGGCCCCGATATCTGAAACCCTAGTCTAGGGAACGGAAGATTGACTCTGAAAAGGGGGTCTAGAGAACTGAAGGGATCAAAAAATGACCCTTCAGAACTAGTTTTTTGGGCAAAATTTGGGCTCTGGAAACAGGAACTAAATTTTGAAGAATGAGGCTAGGGAACTGAAACTTTTTGAAAAAAAGGCTTGCGAACTAAAAGTTGGGCTTGAAATGGGGGTCTAGTGAGCGGCAGACAAGGCGTGAAAAGGGGGTCTTGAGGGCCGAACATACCCGTATCACCTTTCTATGTCAGTGCCCTCCTCGGGAATTACATTCATTACAGATCTTTGACCCTGCTGCATATTACAATCTGGGGGAGGATCAGCTTACGTACTGAGGAGTGGACCATATTTGACCTATCTTCTGGATTATTACGGAGAACAGAAAAGTAACAGCAGTGGCCAAATGTTTGATCCCTTAAGCTGAATTCATACTTAAAACACAATGCGTTGCGTTTCCAATAATTTCCAATAATGTTCACCGCAAACGGCACCGCAAATGAATTCACACTCAAAACGCAAACGGACTGCGGCAGCCGATGACATGAAAATGCAATGGAAAGTGAGCTTTCCTCAACTCGGTTTGCGGTGACGCATTTGGTGTTGCATTTTGATATCGATTGATCGGAACTCCTCACATTTTTTACTGCACATGCTCGGTGCGTCGTGTGTTTGCGTCGAGTATGAATTCATCTTTAGTAAACACACAGGAATGAGTTGGAGAGTTCCTGCCATTCAAAAGGGAAGTATTCAACCACCGCTTGGATGATGATGATGGTCGACCAGGTGAATTGATGGAGGTTACGTTTGGGGGAACCAATTTTGGGAACCGCAAAATATTCAAAGGTATTTATTAGTGTATAGCACTTCTATCTGCTTGGAGCCTTTGACCCTGCTGAAAATGCCTAAGCAGTGTATTGTAAACAAATGTAAACAATGATAACTCATTGTGAATTTCCAAACAAAATTTTTTGAGATTTGAAAAGAGAAGCACCTTAATCAGTGAGTAGTGAGTTTTGTTATGTACAAATCACAATATACTACGTTGACTAATATTGTGATTGAAAACTTACATGTGCAAGTACAGAGTAGACATTTTACTTGCACCAAGAAAAAAAGTATTGGAATTATATGAATTATATGAAATGTAAAATTGAGCTCTGGCTTAAAAAAAACATGTTTATTGCTATGTTAATGTTCTTATTTTTATTTCATTTCTTCTTCTCTTTCAGGCATGTTCCGGTTTTTTTTTGTTGTTTTTTTATTGTTTCATTTTATTACATAATGCATCGTGGCCCTGAGGCCAAATTACACATCATTTACATATAAAATACTATAAATTAAATACACTGACAAATATACAAAATTACTGAACTAGCAAAATGTTATAAGATACAGATATAATAATTTACAACGGTTGTTCACCCTTGCTCTCTGCATCTTAGTTGGCAATGCAGAAGCAGAGCACATATTCTCATGCCAAAATAGGATTAAATCAAAATCAGAATGAGCATGGAGCTTCCTGCCTTAGAAAAGCTTATCAGGGTTTCTTTTGCCAAGATCCCAATCCAACAATTTCAGTTTGACCGTGCGCTTGCAAACTTCCAGCAGCAGCCTCGTCGCCTTTAGAAGACCACCGGAAAATTGATTGAACATTCATATATTTAAGGGGCAATTCATTATCCACTTTTCACCCTCAAGGTCGACTCTATCAAATTTGATTTTTTTAGCTTAGAAGAATCCTCACGTGGTATATGTTACGATCCCCAAACCATTCTTTCATATATGCTTGCGTTTTTGAGAAAAAAGAGAAAATGTGTCATTTTCTAATTATTGTCTGGGCTCCAACAGTAATTACAACACAGTAGTCTATGGGGATTTTCAAAATGCTGAAAAGCTTGTAACTTGGAAACAGATGGCCGGAATCAAGTGAAATTTTCAGTATATATTTATGTTGTACTCTTCTTTTTATTTAGCTAGAAAAGGGGCCACATCAAAATCATGAATTGCACCTTTAAAGTTGTAGGGTCCCATTTCAATGTGTATTATTTACTTTTAACTCATTGACCTTGACCTCTGAAATGCATTTTGTAAGGTCTAATCCTTAAAAAAAGATGAAACCTCAGCACAAGTCTTCTTTTTTCATAGCATATATACATGATAGCAATGAAACAGGTTTTTTTTAATATTATTATAAAGCAATGAAGTAACCATTGTTTTCTAGATGTATTCTGAACATTAATAGTTGCATTTTATGTCTAAAAAGGCCCTTCTTGAGCAAAATTGCTATTTAAGTAAAGGCAAAGGTTATATACACGACCGTCTTTCGCGTAACTAGCAAAAGGTTATATACACGACCGTAAGTTTAGTTAGCTTTCCTGTAAAATTTTAAGTGTCAGATATTTACAATGCTATCACACAAATCTCATTTCAATTCTAGAGTTGAATAAAAAGTTAAAAATGGTGGTTTTTATTATTGTTTTTATTTACTACTTAGGGCACACAACTAATTCGCGCACATGATTTGCAACGTAATTTTTGCCTCTTAGCTTCGCATCGACACCCAGTCTTCATCCGCCAATAGAACATGCAGAAATCAAATATTGCGCAAATTTCAAGTTGAAAACATATAGAATAGACTTGTGGTGTTCTGAAAATACCAAATTCGAAGACAAAAATAACACATTAAGCACAAAAAAATCTGTCGTGTATATAACGTTTTGGTATCTGGCAACACGACTAATCGTGTATGGACCTTTTCAAACCGATCTTTTCCGAAGATACCCGAAAGCTTGAACAAATTCCGATCGTTTCCGAAAAATAAAAAGTACCTCTGTGCCTCATGTTTTGACAAAGTTCGACACTTCGACATTATGTTTCGGACAATGACGAACGTTGCCGTTTTTATTGTGCATTTTTGAGGTACTATAATTTTGTTTTCATTGTCGTCTGCCGCGTATACGCAGCTGTGGCACGTGACCATGTTTTCCGAAGTTTTCCGATCGCTGTTTGAAAAGGTCTATATAGTCACTGCCTTAGGAAAATAGTTGAATTTGATGTCAGAAATGCCTCTCCTGAGCCCTTCAAATTGCTGAACCCCTGGAGCTCTTAAGATTTCAGCAATTTGAAGGGCTGTCCCCTATTCCTAACTATAAATTTGCGTCTTCCCCACAGAGAGCGTACAAACAAATTGTCTTCAATGTAGCTGCCCCCTGGACCCCCGGCCTCTTGTGTTTGGACACCCTGATTTCAAATCCTGGCTAAACTGATGGTTTAATTTTGTATTTCAGAGCCGCTAGATACTCTGTTACTGTGTATAGATCAGGGTTTTTTCTCTAAATTTTTCATGGGGGGGACAAAATTTTTTCGTCCCTGCCGGTCCCC
>JXSR01S030314.1:8636-25622 GCA_000969725.1 Ophiothrix spiculata | reverse complement strand
ACCCGTTGGGACAAGGTCTTTTCTGAAAGTGAGGAGTGTTGGCGATTGGATGGCTTCTTCTGACAGTTTTTTCCAACTGTCGACAACTCTCTGACTGAAGAAGGGCTTTCTGATGTCTAATCTGGAATATTTCTTGGCTAATTCCTGTGAGTGTCCTCTTGAGATCTGATAATGTTGATTTCTCAAACATGGAGTCAGGGTTGATATTGTCGATATGAGAGATAATACGGAATGTTTGGATCAGATCTTAACGTTTTCTTCTATCTTCCAGTGTTGTGAGGTTGAGTCTTTAAAGTCTAGAATCGTACTACAGGCCTTTTAAGTTGTAAATCAGTTTGGTAGCCCTGGCTTGTACTTTCTAAATTGAATTTTCTTATCCTTCTCTAAATAAGGGCACCATGCTTGCATGCAATAGTCTAGATGTACTAGATGTAGTCTCACAAGTGATTTGTAAAGCTTCAGGATGACCGTTTTATTTCTGTAGACAAAGTTTCTTCATTCCTATGACTCTTTCTTGGCTGCTGTTGCACATTGTGTTGACACCTTGAGGGATTTGTGAATCAGCACTCCAAGGTCTTTTCCTCCTTTGTTTCTTTAAGGTCTGCATTCCCCATTTGGTATGTGGTGTTGATTGTGGTAACCAACATGCATTACTCCGCATTTATCAACATTTCTCGAGTTCAAATATAGAGTTTACGACAGTAAAAAAAAATGTTAATAAAATTATTTCTCATTTTTTTAAAATTAGCATATAGTATGTAAATCGAAAATAATAAGAATTCCCAGCAGATTCTCTGTTGTAAAATTTGATTGCCTTGATCAATTTCAACAAGTAAGGTGTCATTTTAAAGCTTAGAAAATGCTGTAACAGATGAAATGATAAAATCAAAATTGGTATCCCTCCTTTCGGGGGAGCCATCTCATATGACTATACGAGGAAGTAATAGTCCTTATTTCTCGAATCATAACATTGTACCAAATCTTAAATATAGAAAAGAACTGATGTTCAAGCTTTGTCCATGTGTTTTGAATCAAAATTCGTTCAAAATAATATCAGAATCAGGAACAATTCATGTAAAAATATAAATACGCAGTGATATGCTCCTCGCAGGCGGCATAGGACACGATAAATAATATCCACTAGATTTAGGGACGAGGGAAAGCTAAAACGCAAATTTAGGGTACGATTTACGTGTATTTCTATAAGGTCACGTGACTCACGTATTGAAGAAAATAATTACATAGATCATATTTTTACCTTTCCTCAAAAAATTACAAAAGTGTTCTAATAGTAATCAACATAATTATGTTATTCTAAAAAGTGGGGTTCACGCGTGAACCCCACTTTTTATATGCGATGGCTCACCGCGAAAGGGGGGACTTTGTCAATGAAAACGATTTTGATTTTTTCATTTCATCTGTTGCAGCATTTTGCTTTAAAATGACACCTTACTTGTTGAAATTGATCAATGCGATCGAATTGTACAACAGAAAATCTGTTTGAAATTCCTATTATTTTCTTTACTAGCGGGGTACCCGCGCTACGCGCGGGCCCCGCTAGCTGAGTATAACCCCTTAAAATGATTACAGGCCAAATGCTATTCATGGTCCCAGTTTATATCCAGGTAAGTTTAAGGGTTTTAGAGTTATGTCTGTTATCTTGAAATGACCTGCAATGACCTTATGCAAACCTTATGGAAAATTTCAAGATTTGATCTCAAATTGACCTTTGACCTTAGATGACCTCTACCGGACCACTCCTACAACACTCAGGGGGACAATGGCTATTCATGGACCAGGTAAGATCAAGGATGCTAGAGTTATAGCTGTGACTTCAAAATGACCTGGGTTTAGCCTTAGGTCATTTTTTTTTGGACAATTTCAGGATGTGACCTCTCGATGACCTTTGACCTTGGATGAACTCCACCGGACAACCCCTATAACACTCAGGGCCCCAATTGCTATTCATGGTCCAGGTTTCGTCCAGGTGGGATCAAAGGTTCTGGAGTTATTGCCGTGACCTCGGAATGACCTGGGATGACCTTAGGTCAAGTTTTTGGACAATTTCAAAATTTGACCTCTAGATGACCTTTGACCTTGGATGACCTCCACCGGACCACTCCTATAACACTCAGGGCCCCCTTTGCTATTCATGGTCCCGGTTTGGTTTAGGTATAATCAAGGGTTCTGGAGTTATTGCTGTGACCTCGAAATGACCTGGGATGACCTTAGGTCAACTTTTTGGACAATTTCAAGATTTGACCTCAAATTGACCTATGACCTTGGATGACCTCTACCGGACCACCCTTATAACACTCAGGGGGACAATAGCTATTCATGGTCTAAGTTTGGTTCAGGTAGGGTCAAGGGTTCTTGAGTTATGGTCGTGACCTCAAAATGACCTGAGATATGCTTAGGTCAACTTTTTGGACAATTTCAAAATTTGACCTCTAGATGACCTTTGACCTTGGTTGACCTCTATCGGACCACCCCTTTAACACTTGGGGAGCCAATTGCTATACATGGTCCAAGTTTGGTCCAGATCCGATGAAGGGTTCTTGAGTTATAAACTAACAAACCCACACGCACACACACCCACAGCCCCACACACACACATGCCATTCCGTGAATTATAATAGTATGATTGTTTGCTGCCTATTTTCACCAGTTTCTTGAAAAGTGTTCTGTCGGGGTGAGTTATCACATATCGTTATCATATTTACGAAAATAATTTTAGTGGTCATCCCGGAAGTTGTATTTTTCCACGAATCCCAACGGCTTTACACCAGATGCGGTATAGGACATGACGCAACCGGGGGATTGGCCACGATACCGTCCGGCAACCAGTATCAGTTGCCACGGCCACCCTCCTCTGATGCCCCTAATCAATCCTTACTTGTCTCTTACACAATACATAACCATCAGTTCACAGTGTGGTAGAATACAATGGATATGCTATGGATCTTGTAACATAGTCTGATTGCTGGTTGCATGATTATAATAGTATACAAATATTGAATGCCTGAGAATGCAATAGTACAAAAATATATCATGAGGTCAAATTTTGGACTTTTCCTACGCCGAGTGAAATGGATCAGTCTAAATTTGACCGAATCATATATTTTGTACTATTACATGTGCATAGACATCCAATATTTGTTTTATATCATGATATCACATAGGTTTGTTTGATGCCGTGCAATAGTACAAACTATTGCACGGCTCAAATCAATTGTAACAATGATATATGGGTTATTTCATGTCCGATATTGTTACTTTGATCTGTGCCGGGGATCTGTGAAGTACTAGTGTTTGTGACAAAAACACATATCACATTCGTAGGTGTTCTCTAACGCTTTGTCCTATAACATTTCCACAGACCCTTCCCATAGACAATTCAATCACTTATTCACCGTATTCAATATACCAATTTTAAGATTATATTTCTAGATTTTAGACGGATATAAGTCTTTCAAAATATTCGAATTTATTAATATTTATCTACCTGTCTAGCAATAACATTTGAAAGAAAAATTGGCCTACAACATAAAAAAATAATTAAATTCAGTTACTTGGTTATTAATATTTAAGACAATTTCAATTTGAAATTTGCAGACATATTTTATTGACCTGACCATGATGAATATTGGTTTATTGATTATAGAGTAGTTTGTGAAAGTTGGTGTAAGTTACACAATAGATCAAGCTGGATTAATCAATAAAAACATCTAGCCTGGTCTATTGATCTTTCTGTTTAGCTGAATTTATAAGGTGGCTATTTTTAAGATATTTTGAATAAATTGATCAGGAAAAACCCCGATGTTTCCTCATGAAACATGTGTTGCAATAATTCCATTGATAAGGATTATCTTTAGTGTGTATTCTCTCATACATGTACCATCTTATCGCATGCCTGTGAAAAGCGTTTATTGCAATAATCACATGGATAGGGTTTCTCTTTAGTGTGTTTTCTCTTAAGCCTTGTCGCGTGACTTGCCGTTGTATGCAGTTACGTCCACGGCAAAATTCTGACGACCTTTAATGAGTTTTAACTGGTTAAAGTAGAATAAGGGAAATAGTGGAGACGCAATTTGTAATATTTCTTATTCCTGTGCGATTTTTATGACGATGCTCAAGAACAAATCTTAATGGCCAGAGGAAACCTTAAATTAACAGGAAATCTTTGGTGGCAAAAATGTAGTCTGCTCAGAATGGAGATATGAGCAATTTCCAAAATGGCACCCAAACAAACGATACAAATGACTAAAGCATAAGAGTGATCGATGATACTTCATATTAAACCAATATTTTACATGAAATAATCACCATTTCAATAAACTGTGATGTGAACTTGACTGTATTTAGTTTGTAAATGGATGCTGCTATCAATTCCGAGGTGTTAAAAGGTCTAAAATGAACGTTTTTGTACGTTCGTTTTTATATCTTCATTGGTTGCTTTTAAATACTTGAAAATTCTTTTAATATGTGTTTGAATAATCTGATTCATGTAAATGTTTGTAAATTATACCTATCTTTTAATATACGTCATAAAAATAGACACATCTACCAGTTGAAAAATACAAATAATAATAATTTAAAGAAAGACGTATACATTTTTAAACTGATTAAACTGCTCAAAGGCGTTATTGTTTTATCGAGGGCTCTGTGCAGCTGATGGAACGATGCAGCTACTAAGTCCAATTTCAGCTCATTGGTCCAAACAGACCTAATGATATACATTTAAAAGAGAAGACGTTGTGCTGTTATATGGTATGGCCTAAGTTCAAGCGATGGGAAAATCGGATTGGTTAAAAAAAAACATGCTTAGATCTAGAGTAACGTTTCTGTACTCGTGTTTTTGATCACCACTCTACTTGCTAGGAATTGCATAACATTTTGAAATACGACGTTCCAATGTCACCAGGAGAAAGTGAAAGGCAGGGCAAAAACTAATTCTGTACTACATCATTGACAAGAGACGCACAACTCATGATACATAAACAGACCAAAGCACAACTAAAACCAGGTACTTCTCAATAAAGGTCCTAGAAACAGCAAAAGAGGATGGTCGATGTGTAGTAGTTGCCTTGGGAAACAATACTGAAGCATGCAACGCACAAAGACATAATCCACCTACAAAATTAACAGGAAGAAGCACATACTTCTAGTTACTCTTACATGCCTTCGACGCATTAACTAATGGTGAAACGAGTGCCTACATCTTCGTACCAAATACAGACATGACAGACGCACAAATACTTGCACTTTTACGTTTACCTGATCTTGCAAATAATACTAGGTTCGTTACTAGGATTAGAGAGAAAATGTAGAGAACAAATTGGCCAGTGACTTTCGTCTAATGTATGAGGCCTTTGACCGAAGGAAAGCAGCAGCTCTTCCTTAATTTCACTGTGATGCACTTAGTGGTGCTAACATAACCGGAAGTTGCATGCAAAGGTAAACTTCAAAACATTGAAAGACGCAATCGAGGATGTAACTACGGCTTTCATAGATCTATAAACATCAGGCACATCAAGTAATGAAACGCCAACCGCCTTAGAATCCTTCATGTGTCGCCTGCTCTCGCCAAAGTCAACATTTGCCAAAGTGGAAATAGTAAAACTGGCTACCTCAAACCAAAAATACCTTGATGTTTGCCCTTCTTCATGCTCATCATCAAGGTATGGTCGAAATAAATATAAATGTAACTAAATACTCAACTAGCATCACCGGAAAACTATGGTTGGCGTAAAGAAACTGATCAATGGGTTCCAGTGATGACAAATCAGCTGCCTGGTACAGATGCAGTACTATGCAATTGCAGCTCGTCTCAGAACTCAACACTACACTGCACTATACACTGCACTACACTGGACACAGTCATACGGACTCGGACTTGTGCACTTGTTATGACGAAAACAACTGCCAGAACATGGAGGATCCATACGTTCTGGAAGAGTCTGGAAGTGATGATGATGATGGTGGTGGTCACAGTTCCCTGGCTTATTATACACTGTCCTATCTTAAACATTCATCATTAGAAAGTTTATATCTGATTTCGTTTTCATACTTTATATATCCGCTGCCTCCAATTGGGAAATCTTGATCTTTGGGGGTAATCCACTGCAAATCTAGCTACAAAAGCCTTAATTCATTTACGTTCTAACTCTGATATATATGTTATGAAGCAGCATGAAGCATAATATTAAGTTAGATGCTTCAGGTAACACTTCAAAAACGCGGATACATTCCTTCAGACTCTACCATAGACAAGTATTGTCCTCAGAAATCTAAATTGGGTCATTGGGGACGCTGTTACCATGGTTACTGCTTATTATTACATTCTTTTATAACATACAATTCAAAATATGATTAATAACACTGCAATAACAAGGTGCATACAACAATTATATGATGTATTTATTTGTCAGTAGACGCCATTTTTAAATATACCGCCATACTTATATCTGAGCTGACTACAATTTTGCCACCAAGATTTGTCTCTATGTATGTAGTGTAAACTTTCATTTAAAACCGGTTCTAGACCATCGTCACAAAAATCGCAAGGGATACAGGATGCGTCTCCACTAAAAGGAGAAATACGCATCGTACGCTAGAACATTAATAACAATCAGACAAATCACAAACAGGCCAGGATTTCATTTTATTTGAAAAAAATCCTGGACGGACAGGGACTCGAACCCCGGACCTCTGGCTTGACATGCCAGCGCTCTAACCATTGAGCTACCCGGCCTCTCAGATAAACCGAGAGTTTTAATAACCAAGTACCCGTGGCAGAAGGTTCCGGTACAACACACAAACACATAAACAGAATACGAGACAACCCATTTATCAGAAGCATTCCTGCTGCAACCAGGAAGTGTGTATTGTTATAGCTTTATATCCTTGTACCCATGTTCAGTTCGTCTATCTCCCAACTTTAAATGGTTTAAGTAGGGAAATGTGTTAACCTGTCAATATATTTATAACCTAATTAGTCGATATCGGTAGATCGATGTCACATGACAAATGGGACGTTCAGAAACTTAACATCCGGTCCAATCGATAATTGGTGTAATCGATGATTGCAATGCAATGACTGACAAACACAAACTCGGGTTAATCAGTGTTTTGAAGCTGATTTTAAACATATGACATCAGTCGCGTACCTTCCTTTTCACTAGTCAAAAAAAAAAAGAAATTCTAGATCATTCTATAGCCCATTTAGTATAATTCAATTTGCTTTTTATCCCATCATCTCTCTAGGATAAATCGTTTTTGAGAAATCTTGCGCGCCGCGATGACACGTCGCCAAAATTCACTTTTGAGATATCGGCAATTTTGTCTAGAAACACTGTTTTTAGTTTTTTTTATATTTTAGAAATACTGTATTGCTGTAATTATATATAAGTGAATTATTACTAATAATTTTGAAACCTAGAGATCAACAGCATAATTAGTTTTCGAGATATATAATTTTAAAGCCGAAAAAGTTAAATATCGCAGCTTGAAAAAAAATAAAATACATAAGAAATAAAACAACAAATTTTGCTCGTGAAGTTACATTTTCGACCATAACTTTTGAACGGAAGCTCCGATTGTTGTCAAACAAAAAACAAAAGAAAGGTAACTTTGTCCTATTCCCCCTGAATGAAGTAGTTTTGAAATGGCAAGGTGAGAAAGAAATCCTCATATACCTACAACACACAGTGTGTGCGTGAGGTCACGGTGCATTGTTTGTCGGCCCGTGTTGAAGATATAGGAGAGTTGACAATAAGTACACAATTGAATAATTACATTGACTATATACCATTTGGTACGTGTTCTCTCATGATTTATCCAGCCCGTTTCATGCCGGAAACATTTGTTGCAACAATTACATTGGTAAATTTCTCCTTTTTTATTAATGTTCTTGTTATTTGCCTTTTCGAAATACATGTGTTTGTGACTATACCTACATTGATAGGGTTTTTCTTTGGTATGTGTTCTCTAATGTATTGTTCTATCAATTGCCAATATAACATTTGCGGCAATAATTTCATTAGTACGATTTCTCTTTGTTGTGTGTTTTTTCATGACTTCTTTTATGACTTGCCTGAGTGAAACATTTCTTGCAATAAGTACATTGATAGGGTTTCTCTTTGGTGTGTATTCTTTCATGAGTTCTTTTACCACTTTCCTGGGTGAAACATTTGCTGCAATAACTACATTGATAGGGTTTCTCTTTGGTGTGTGTTCTCTCATGTTTTGTTCTGTCAGTTGTCGATATAAAACATTTGCTGCAATAATTACATTGGTATGGTTTCTCTTTGGTGTGTGTTCTTTCATGAGCTCTTTTATTACCTGCCTGAGTGAAACATTTGCTGCAATAATTACATTGGTAAGGTTTCTCTTTGGTATGTGTTCTCTCATGAGTTCTTTTGTTACTTCCATCTGAGAAACATTTGTTGCAATAATTGCACTGATAGGGTTTCTCTTTGGTATGTGTTCTTTCGTGTAATGTCTTATGAATTGGTCGTGAGAAGCATTTTGTGCAATAATTACATTGGTACGGGTTCTCTTTGGTATGTGTCCTCTCATGCTTTGTCACATTACTTGCGGATGTGAAACACTTGTTACAATACTTACATTGATAAGGTTTCTCTTTGGTATGTGTTCTCTCGTGTTTTGTTCTGTCACTTGGCGATATAAAACATTTGTTACAATAACTACATTGATAGGGTTTCTCTTTGGTGTGTGTTCTCTCGTGAGTTCTTTTATTACTTCCATCTGAGAAACATTTGCTGCAATAATTACACTGATATGGTTTCTCTTTGGTATGTGTTCTTTCGTGTACTGCCTTATAACTTGATCGTGAGAAGCATTTTGTACAATAATTACATTGGTATGGTTTCTCTTTGGTGTGTGTTCTCTCGTCGCAGCGTTTAAGCTTGGAAATCGATAACGGATGTGCCACAATCAGTGCCTCAACAGAGTGAATAATCCGATGTCTCGTCTCCCGTCTCGTCCTGTGCAATCCATATATATAGTCTTTGTGACGTCTTATCGTGTGGCCTTTAAAACGTGCCAAGCATGAAAATGACAGCAGACAATACTTGCAGGAAAATGGCTGCAATCGGTACATTTTATTTAACAATGTTTAATGAGTGCAATAGCTAGTCCAGCTCTTACTACATGTAATACGGTATTATTAATATACCAAGGGCTATATTTGAATCAGTCCTTGCTAATACAGACGAATAAACAACGTAGGTCTACGTAAATTCGATTGAAGCTTGTTATCTTACCATAGCGTTACGATTCGTGCGGCAGGGTCGATCAGAGCATGGAAAAAAGAGATACCTTTTCCATGATCAGAGCCGTGAAACCATCCACGCATGGCTTGAGAGAAAACACACTAAAGAGAAACCCTATCTATGTGATTATTGCAATGAGGGTGGTTCTTCGCTAAGTGTCTATTTCTGGCTTTAAAAAAAATGAGAAAAAAAGTTTTTCAAATACAGTTTTTTTTCTTGGAATGTGTTCACAATAGTGCACAAATACTTGAATGAGCACTCGGACCAATCTTTAGAGCCTCAAAATAATTTTATGCGACATTTAATTTTCAGTGTTGTAGCAATGGGAAAACCATTTAAAGTCATTTCCGTAACACTATTTGTTATGGAAATGACAATCAGACAGTAAATGTCAAGCTGAGTAAATTCTACTACGTATCCTCAATATCTGAACACAAATGAAGAACCGTTGAGGGGGGTTCTTTTAAATGGAGAAAACCAGATTGATCATGACTCAGATTTTATTGCCAATATGAACAGATGAAAGTGTCAAAAAATCATTTCCGTAACGGTAAAAAGTTACGGAAATGACCGTTACGGAAATGATGATTTAAACATTTAGACCAGTATAACGTCTCTCGAGGGCGATGCCTGGCGTGACTGTTTATATATTAGGGTACAGGTCACAACCCTGTTTGCACTGCCAATCAAAACGGACATTAATTTCCTATATTTATAGTGTTATACAGCGTTACGGAAATGACACTGAATAAAAATATTTTCGCTCATTTTTGCAAAGGTCTTTTTTTTGATGGATATTCATTTGAGATACCGGAGATAAATGATGTGTGCCAAGTAGCCAATTCATGCAGGTACTTAATGACCAGGTTATTTTTTGGATTCAGTGTTTTCAATTTTATAGACTGCCCTTCAAAATGTTCGTTACGGAAATGACTCAAATACAGGGACAGGATTTTTTGAACAAAAATGGTAAAATTTAGGTTTCAATTGATACAATATGGCATTATTTGATAGATAGGATATGTTCTACTAGTAAATACTTAGTGATCAAGAGTATTTCCAAAAAGAAAAATTTCACTACCAAATAAATAATGACAATTGTAATTTTACGCGTAACCATAGGGACATAGGGTTTTCGGGGGGTTTGCATCAAACATGAGGAAAAATAACAACCTTTAACTTTGTTTATCAAGGTTTTTATGATTTTTTATAATAAAGATCATATTTATCAAGACAAAACCACAAAATAAATATTTCAGAATTGTATTTTTTTTAATTTATTGCGAGTTAAAGTAGCGGGACACCAAAATAGACACTTAGCGAAGAACCACCCACAAACGCTTTTCACAGGCATGCGATAAGATGGTACATGTATGAAAAAATACACACTAAAGAGAATCCTTATCAATGGAATTATTGCAACACATGTTTCATGAGGAAACATCGGGGTTTTTCCTGATCAATTTATTCAAAATATCTTAAAAATAGCCATAAACTGTTCATGTGTTCACCCAGTGTATAGAGGCGTGGCTTTGATTTATACTCGCCAATCATATTCCAGAGGGAATGGCGTATTTGACAGATTTAACAATATAATGTAACAAAAGATATAAGCATATTATTGTCGGCGCTCATGAATATATAGGACCATTTACTACAATAATCATGGAAATAGTAGATTAAGATGCAATAATCAAAATCAAATCATTCTACCTGGGTCGAGGCACTTTTTAATAGGTAAGTTTCAATTACTGATTTTATCTCTACTCACGGGCTCGACTGGTAGTAGGCCTTCGACTGCAATCAGGTGTCTCCCATAACCATGAGTTCAGGTCTAAGGGCAAAAAAATAGTCGGCCTCCAAACAAAATTTTCCTTTCCAAACATGTGGTCGTGACATCACCAAATGTTTGCCATCGAATTTAAACTATGAACGGGTAACAAACATTTGGTTCAATGTACATGCATGGCAATTCAATGACATGTGCAATCTGGCGCGAAATTTTATTTGGTCTCAACTCGGTGTTGAAGTTATTTTGTTTGGAGTCACTCGTCATTTTGACGTCACGCCCAAATGTCATGAATGTTTGGTAACGAAAATTTGGTTTCATCGGATGCCAACTATGTTTTGGCCCTTATAGAACTTCACGTTCCATGAATTATTGATCGCACATACAAGTACGTTCTACACAATGAATAGTAGTAGGACACTCAGGACACTCAGACACGGACGCTGTATTTTATTACACCGGATTTCCGGTGTAGCAGGGATGTAAGTTCCCTGTTCTTATGTCCGGGTTGTACAGAAAAGTATACAACTCTCACGCAACATCAATTTCAGAGAGACTACGATTACTTTCACCGTCCTAAAATTTGGACTACTACCCGATCAGGGGGGGGGGGTGATTAATATTGTTGGACCGTTATTTTAACCCCGGGATTTTAACGAAATGGCTCGTAGGTATTCCAATCTAATTAACCCTAATGTTTTGTAACACGTCTACACAAGGGGCGGGGGTTGTTGCTATCAATAGATAGGTATGGTCCTCCCCTATCCAATGATACCAAGATCACGAAAATCGGCCAAGGTTTTACGTAATTATGACGTCATCAAGCTCGTTTGGATGGGAAAATCGGGATTCTGGCAAAAGTGGCCACCAAATCAAAATTTTGCTATAAAAGTTCTACTAGTGTCCGATTTTCATCGGTTTTTTTGCTAATAAAGAAGGATGATGATAATTCTAACATGCCCTGCAAGTTTCAGCTTTATAGCATGCATATATTTTTCAAAATGGCGACTTAACATTTTCAGGGGCTTCACCAACCTACCACCCCCCTGCAACCCAACTTTCACGGCCTACCCTAACCCCACCTTAGGTGGTACTCGCCCCCCGACTCGCCCCCCTAATTTTTTTATCAAAATGACCGCAAAGGATATAAAAGAGATTACCCAAATACTGGGGTTGGTTGCTCTTGCGTTCTTATGCAGCGGGGAAAAACCTTAAGTGTGTTGCAACAACCCCTCCCCCCACCCTGGGTATACGGGGGTTAACATACACTTTTTCCACATTTGAATGAAGGGTAATCACCTAAATACATGTACAGTACTTGTAAAGTTTCATTTGCATACCTTGAGGCAAATCAATGCTACAAGAAAAAAAAAATGTGTCTTAAAGTGGCCCATATAGAAACATAGGATATTTATTTTTGTTAACAAGATATTCCAGTAATTCGTCACTTTTTTAACCATGTTTCTTAAATGAAACATGATATGGCCGTGAAAATTTACAGGGGTTATGAGAAAAATATGCGCTTCTATATGACTCATATAGTATCAAAATCTCCAATTGATCTCGTGAGTTAAAGTGATCGGAACACACACCTTTAACCCTTGTCTTACCAGCGTATTTTTTGTAACGTTCGTTATCAGCGCCCCCCCCCCCATGAAATTGAACGCGAGTACTACAAGTTGCTTTGCTTTATACCATAGTGTAGGGTAGGGTCTCCTCTATCCATTGATACCAAAATCATGGAAATCGGCCAAGGCGTTACGTAATTATGACGTCATAAGTACTTCCGAGTCAGAAAAATCACGATTTTGGGCAAAAATGGCCACCAAATCGAAATTTTGCTGTAAAAGTTCTAAATATCGGAATTTTGCCGGGTTTTTTTATTATAAAGAATGGAAATGGTGTTTCTAATCTGTTCTGTAAGTTTTAGGTCAATACCATGCAGATATTTTTCAAAATGGCGACTTAAAATTGTCTCAGGTGGCAACCCCTCCCCCTACCTTCCGACTTTGACGAGGTACCCTGATTTTTTTTTTCGCTCAAATGACCGCAAAGGATGAACTCACAACTACCGAAAACCCCTAGGTCATATTCGTTTGCGTTTTTATGCGACATCATCCGTTAGGGCCCCCTTGGTAAGACAATGGTTAACATCCGATCAGTAAACTTCCTGTGGGGCTCTCACTGAATATTAAAGTGTGCTGCTGCGAAATCAGTCATTTATGTTCACTGTCATTTTCTAAACAGTGGCGTGCGCAGACATTTTTGACTGATAGGATCTGGGACTAATGAGGTCGAAAGGTATATCCAAAAAAATTTGGCGTAGCTTTTGCAAATTGACGAAAAAAAGGTATCATATTCGCACACACGATACGTTTCATATCGTTGTAAATTCTAAACAAAAATTTCATGACGTAATATACATTTTTATTTTTTTAACTTTTTTTTAAATCATTTCCACCAATTTTGTTCGGCATGTTTAGTAGACAATAGCACTGAGGATGTGGGGCTTTGCGCAGGCCTCTGTTTCTAAATATTTCAAATTCAGGAAATTTTGTTATTTTACATTGAAATTGATACCCTTGTCGGCCGCACATCCGTATAACCATCTTTCCACTAAGTACCCCTTGGTAAATAAGTTGTTCCAATATTTTAGCACACGCATCTGAAAACTAACGATGACTGGCGTAAAATTCAAAAGTGCAATTCGCAGGTCCACGTTCCTTGTCGTTACTCCCAAGTCGTCACATACTCTATAGTAGAGAGATTGTGATTACCACGTTATACGGGACGGGATACAAAAACGTGAGCACTTTTAACTCACGTTTACGTAACGGTTCACGCCTACGCGCAATACCATAGATTGCCTATGTATATTTCATTATGTCGCCCTCTCAACAAAGAATTTGCTATTCATGCAACGATTGCCTATTGTGAATGTTTCATGATGTCGCCCCCTCTCATAATGGTCATGAAATAAGATATTTCTGATCGTAAATTCTTAAGCTAAAGAAATGATATGCATCGCTTATGATATCTATGAATGGTTGGCTAATTTTCATTAGAACTCACGGACGTATTGAACGAATAGCCACGTAAAAAGACTCACTTCAAACGGTTATTTCAACATGTGTTGCTGCTATTCGCGTATTATTGATCGTTTCCGTTCAGGGTATTGGCTTTCGCAAGCAGATGTGTAGAACTTAAAACTTTGACACAGAAGTCAATGCAAAATCAGAAAATCCCCACTTACGGGTGTGTAAGTGCGAAGTTTGCAACCCATAATCTTTACAACAAACGCAATAAAACCTCGTAAGCATGATAAGTGCTGGATATGTATGTCTGTACATTATTCTTGCATGTGTTCATCTGATTTTGATATAGCTTTTATATAAAACAATAGGGGATATCGATTAAGTGATTAGTATTCACGTAAAAGTGTACGTGAAATTCTGTACTATTCAAGCAGGTAATGGTTTGCTGAATTTCAATAGAACTCACGTTTACGTTCTCGTTCGCGTTCTGGAAATCGCAAACTCTCCAGTATATATCATTACGACATTATGTAAAAATAACCAAATTAGGACCGATCCAGACTCCACTATCGTATAGAATGTTTTTTCTATATATTCTATACGATAGTGGAGGCTGGATCAGTCCTATTATTCTTAGCAGAGGCGAACTAACTTATCTGTCTCTGGTCAGAGACTCTTTTGGTGGGGATGATTGGCATCCGGGCACTCATCTGTGGAACTTGTAATCATGCGTTTTAATTGTCTGATCTAAAATTCGGTCTTCCCTAAGCTAGGATTCTTGTTATTTGTCACAAATACCCTAAACAAGAATTTTGGGGTAAAATTATTAGCACTATTATTATTCGCAAGCCTAACCTTTAATATATGCATGTAAAAATATGAGAATTAAAATCATTAAAGCTACTAGTACTCAATACAAAATGTGTGGTATACGAGCTTAACTTATTAGTGTGCAAGGCTTAAGAGAATCCGTCATTAATCCTGCCAGTTTCATGCCTGAACATTTGTTGCAAAAATTGCATTGCTAGATTTCTCCTTTTCTAATGAATTTTCCAGTTATTTGCCGTTGCGAAATACATGTGTTTGTGACCATAACTACATTAATACGGTTTCTCTTTGGTATGTGTTCTCTAATGTATTGTTCTATCACTTGCCAACATTTGCGGCCATAATTTCATTAGCATGGTTTCTCTTTATTGTGTGTTTTTTCATGAGTTCTTTTATGACTTGCCCGAGTGAAACATTTCTTGCAATAGTTACATTGATAGGGTTTTTCTTTGGTGTGTGTTCTTTCGTGCCTTGTTTTACCACTTTCCTGGCTGAAACATTTGCTGCAATAACTACATTGATAGGGTTTCTCTTTGGTGTGTGTTCTCTCATGTTTTGTTCTGTCAGTTGTCGATATAAAACATTTGCTGCAATAATTACATTGGTATGGTTTCTCTTTGGTGTGTGTTCTTTCATGAGCTCTTTTATTACCTGCCTGAGCGAAACATTTGCTGCAATAACTACACTGATAGGGTTTCTCTTTGGTGTGTGTTCTCTCATGTATTATTCTGTCATTTGCCGATATGAAACATTTGCTGCAATAGTTACATTGATAGGGTTTCTCTTTGGTGTGTGTTCGTTCATGAGTTCTTTTATTACTTTCCTGAGTAAAATATTTGCTGCAATAACTACATTGATAAGGTTTCTCTTTGGTGTGTGTTCTCTCGTGATATATCTTGCTATTTAAATAAGAGAAGCATTTGTTACAATAGCTACATTGATAGGGTTTCTCTTTTGTGTGTGTTCTCTCATGTTGTGTTCTGTCACTTGGCGATATAAAACATTTGCTGCAATAGTTACATTGGTACGGTTTCTCTTTGGTGTGTGTCCTTTCATGAGTTCTTTTACTACTTGCTTGAGTGAAACATTTGCTGCAATAACTACATTGATAGGGTTTCTCTTTGGTGTGTGTTCTCTCATGTATTATTCTCTCATTTGCCCGAATAAAACATTTGCTGCAATAATTGCATTGGTATAGTTTCTTTTTGGTGTGTGTTTTTTCATGTCTCGTCTTGTAACTTGGTCGTGAGAAGCATTTCGTACAATAATTACATTGGTACGGTTTCTCTTTGGTGTGTGTTTTCTCGTGTCTTGCCTTATAACTTGTTCGTGAGAAGCACTTTGTACAATAATTACATTGGTAGGGTTTCTCTTTGGTGTGTGTTCTCCCGTCGCAGCGTTTAAGGTTAGTAAGTGATAATGGCTGTGCCACAATTATTGCCTTAACAGAATGAATAATCCGTGTATATCTCGTCAACCGTCTCGTCCCGTGCAACCCATATACAAAGTTTTTGTGACGTCTTATCATGTGGCCTTTAAAACGTGACAAACTTGAAAATGACAGCAGACAATACTTGCAGGAAAATGGCAGCAATCGGTACATTTTGTTTAATCTGATTATTTATGTGTGAAGTTGCTACAATCTATGCAGAATATATCTTTGTATGTAAATTCGTTGGAAGCTATTTTTTTCTCACAAGCGTTCCGATACGTGCGCCGACCTCGACTGCAATCAGAGCGCACACCACTAAATAACTTTCCCATTGAAACCAGCAATTCTGACTATAGGATGAACACTAGCGAGGTTCGTCCATATAGCAAGTTGGCAATAATAATTTTGATTTTGATATATTGTTTGTTTTGTGTTTTGATTTATCAATGCTTATTTATTTTTCTTTCTTTCCCTTTCCTTTTTTCCATTTTCTTCCCCTTTTTCTCTTTCTTTTCCCTTTTCTTCTTCTTTCCCTCCTTTTTCTTTCTTTCCCTCCCTTTTATTTTTCCTCCTGTGTAGGAATAATTTCTTCTGAGAGCTTTCAGA
>JXSR01S030313.1:69662-82078 GCA_000969725.1 Ophiothrix spiculata | reverse complement strand
ACTAACCCCCTTGTGATTATAGGGGTTCGAAGTCCGAACTATCCGACAGGTCACATCGAGAAAAAAAAAACTAGCGACCGAGTTGTCCTGGTATTCTCCCGGTATATACCCGGGAAATGAAAATTAAATTGCTCATTAAAAGCTCATTTGCATAGGCTCTGCTGCCTGACTGAAGGTACCTTTCGATATGACGGTTCACAATGTTCCTTCCCTATCCAACAATACCAAGATTGCTAAAATCGAACATGGCGTCATAAAACAGGTCACAATTCAAAATTTGCATTGAAAGAAATGACCTTTTTCATACTTATTAAGAAAAAAAATTGCAATGAATTGACAATTATCAGAGTTTTATATGTACAATTTTGAATTTTGTCCTATTTTTGGAAAGCAAACAGGTTGGTCGCACTTTATGACGTCATAACTACGTAAGTTCTATACTGATTATTTTGATACTGATTATAGTGATTTGGTATGAAATAGTGTATTCATTATAATACAAGTACTAAAGTATTAAGTACTCCCTTCGCCAGCAATGTTACAGAAAATGGCTCAGTCAAAAGGACGATAACAAAATGAAACAGTTTTAAGTTACCATTTGAAAAATGCTTATATGAAGCTAATTAATACAGGATATGTTGTATTCACCAGTTCTTACGGCTTTTATGCGGATTTTGTTGTGGAGTCAAAGATATTTTTTTCGAATCTCGAGTCAAAGGGCCGAATTCCGGGTGTAGTCCTTGACATTGCATACACATTCAAGCTATGTGTGCCAAATGTAGAACCGGTTGAATCTTTAAAAGTTGAGTTTCAATATTCATATACAATTGTGTTGCTTCAATCATGAGAAACTGGGAGATTTTAATCTCTGACCTTATGCAAAGCAAAACGTATCGTTAACGTTGCATTTCTATTGAATAGGTTAGATAAAGTATATTATCTCTAAGATCAAATGGAATTCGCCGCCGCGCCCCTAAAACTTTTAATGAAGTTACACAAATATAAAAATCCACTATATTAAGGTTAATGGAAGTTGATTCTCGGTTTCCTGTTTCATATTAGTAGTAGGTGACTGTTTAATTATTCATTATTCATTATCATTGAAATTCTTTCATCATCATCTGTCGACTGCGGAGCAGGCAACTACATGTTTTTTCCAACTACAACGAGCCTGAGCCATTTCAAACTCATTATTGCATCTATAAAGTTAGTCATGGAAAATCATTATAAGCATTTTGATTGATGTTAGAGTTAATTTAAATACTAACATGCAAGAGTGGTGTAACTCCTATGGGGTTATGAATATCTATCTACGTTACATACCTTGATCGCAATCAAGTCCTTGATATTCTGATTGACACGAGCACCCGTAGGGATGAGGCAGACAGAACAAACGTCCTCATATTCATTGCTACCGGAACAGACTAATGACCCATCCTGGCCCCAGTGGTTACGCCCTATTACTGATTGCAATGAATAAAATTTACAATTTTGTAATACTGAATAAAACCAAATTCTTGGAAGTTATAATTATGTAAAGCTATGACAAAAATAATCTTGGTGATGAAATGTTCACATGATTTGGTCGGCAAAGAGAATGAAGAAGGGGGCGTTGTCGAGTGGTTAGGGCTTGACTACTTATACAGAGATTGATGGATCGAGCCCTGGTCGGACCTACTCCTTATTTCCTAGGGGCAAGAAACTCTTATTCATGAATAATTTATTATTCGAGGTTACATTTCAGCCGTTAGTCCAATTGTGCTAATTAGACAGGTTGCGCAAAATCCGTTCGCGTTTTCGTATACAAAAATGAGAGCGCTAAAATTTATCGTATCAGTGTACGGTAGTAACTTACGGTATATGCAAACGTAGATCATACGATTTGTTTGTTCATTGCGTGAAAAATAAGTCGATAAATGAATGATTAGGAATAAAAATGTTAAGTGTAATAGAGAGAAATTCTAAGGGGTTTGCGTAGTGGGGGTACTACTTGAGGAACTACAATGCGACAGCTACTCTGAAGTGACCTTAAAGCTAGAGAAAACTTTAATTCAATATTGCATTTTGACAGTTGTCAATAGAGGGCAACGTAACTGAATATTTTAAAGTGTTAAAGATAGAAACACTGAAAGGTTCTATGTAATCAATCATTTGAACCGTATTTTTTTCCATATCATACGAATACAATCGTTCAAATGCAGGCTTTTCACCGTATTTCTTCATAAATTCCAACAGGTGTGCACGTGTAAACGGTTCAATTTCATAGTCTACCCCTTGCGCGAGCTGATGTTTTGGACAAGGATCTTGAACACGTAAGTAAATGGGAAATCAGAAAAGTTCAATTCACGTATGAAAAAGCTCCAAATGAATCGCTAGATATCTGTGCAAATATGCAACATGGAATAGAAAAAGTGATTGTACATTATGAGTGAACATTAATTCAGATGCCTGTAAAGTTTGAATGACACAAGTTTCATTCAAATATGAAATATACATGAATGCATTGAATGATCTAATCGTTCATTGCAATATGAAACAGTGGAAACATTGCTGTATACGCGTTATGGCTTACAAAACATTCAATGCATGGATGCACATTTTGAATGGCGTTGTCCAATTTTCCGTTCTGGACGATGCAACAGTGTAAACAATCCTTGTAAATTTAAATTAAATTAAAAAAGAAAGGTAATAATGAATAATTGTTGATAAAGGAGTAAAAAGAGGTGGGACTTACCTTCTTCGCAGTTAGTTCCTTTGAATCCCGGTGAACAAACACACCTTCCTGAGCGTTCATCGCATATGCCATTGTTAATACAAATTGGACAGGGTGAATCACAGCTTGGTGGATTCCATTTGCCAGATGGACATGCTGTGAAGAATTATTATCTTGGAAAAGTTACCACCATCTTTATATTTATACTACAAATTGAAAACATTGATTTTATATAAATCTGCGTGTCTACAATTAATGTTTTAAGTAATGTGCCAGTAATGAGACTTTTAGTCAAAGATATTTTTGCTCAATTTGTCGAATAAAGAGATATTTACCAATTTTAAACCATTCGAATTGCACACATTACTGAGCATGCTTAATACATATATAATGAATTTAATCCAAAACAATAAAATTATTATACTCCAAATGTCATGCTCCCTCTTTGCACTCAACTTATTCAAAAATGCATGTTCGGGCTTTAGCGGCAAATCATGGAACAATTAAGTATAGGATTTTGGTCAAAAAGGGTCATTCATATGAGAATCCACAAAATGCAGGTCTTTGAGTGTTAAAATTGATGATTTGATGTAAAATTTGCACTAAAATCCACAGAAATCCAGACACTGAAATAAAGATATCTGTTTTCCCGTTGGTATTTAACGCTAATCAGTGTTTAAATCGCGATTGAAGCGATTGTTTCAAATGACGAAGAAGGCACAAATTAGAGACATATTAGGCCAAGGAACGAATAATGGGGATCATTAAGTGTAAAATTTGGAAAAAAATAATGACATTGAGAATAGAGGGTGTGAAAAAACGGAGCCATTAGGTGTCAGCTTAGCAATAAAAAGTGGTCTGCCGGTCTGTAGTCGCTATCCACCAACATGTCGGAGTGTTCCCCCGCAATAACATGTACAGTAGATTTGTGTACTGACATTGCTATATTCACCTCGCACAATAAGTTGAAAAATAGCATGGACCCCATTTGAGCGTTCATGATTTTGATGGCATTCATACACTCCAGCATCAGCTAATCTAACACTTCCAATCATGTATGTCACTTGACCATCTAGAGATGAAATGAATTCCCCATTGTGTCTCCATCTGATAGTGGATAAATCAACGAAAGTGTCAACCTTGAAAGTGACTTGCTGACCGACACTTACAGTTTGAGACGGCTTTCTTGGTATTATTGTACCTGTATGATTGATAAAAAAATAATCAGATATAAAAATAGATACTGTTTTATCAGTAAATTTGTTATTAAGATTTATGTTTTCAAATCTCTCTTTTTCTCTCTCTAATTTGCCTATATGTGTGGTGCTCTGGCATAATGAGCGGAAAGTCGCGATTGAACATTTTGAATAAATGGCTGCTAAAGTAAAAATATGGTGAAAAGATCAAATTTCTTTTTTTGACATAAAACGCATTAATGTATAGGTGTTAACATATACCTGACGTTTTGAAGGTCAATTATGCCGGAAAGGGCATTTATTGAAGGGTTATTGATCGCGTTTTGCTATTATACACTATAGTAATCAGTAACTTTAAAATCGATTTGCGACAATTTGTTACTGCCAGATTTTGAGTGGACTGTCTTGCATTTCGATCTCTAAATGGAAATTGTAGAAAGAAAGTATGACATATTATATATCATTCGAAAGTTGAGATAATAAAGAATAAGAATATGTCATAAACTCAATTTTGAAAATCGCGACTTTCCGCTCATTTTGCCAGAGCACCACACATATGTTGTATGTATATTAATTTAATGCTAAAGATTTATTATTCTTATCCATGCAGAGAATCGTCCTTTTAAATCGTGTACACCTACTAGTATTTTTAAATAGGACGTATTATATGAAGAGCTCGGTTGCAAAACGACGGATATCAAAATTGATTTTTTTGCAGAAATGGATAGAGCTTTCAAACAGACACCTTTTGCTTTTTATTTGACATTCATATCTCATTTTTTTTTCAATTTTCAGATAATTTCTGACAAATTTGCAAAAAATGGCGTAAAATTATGAATTTTTACTTTTTTGTAATTTTTTCTTTCAAAAAGGTTGACTTTCTTCTTTCAAAATGAAAAAAATGAAGGGAACCGATATATATTTTGTAAAATATTAGCTAAAAAATAAAGAAAATTGTTATTTTTCGGAAATTTCAAAATTGAGAGAAAATGGTCGGTTTTGGCAAAATATTCAAAAGGCATAAAAGGAAAACGCATTGAGATATTTGCTTCATTCTTTTTCCGTTTCCAGTCATTCGACAGCCACTTTAAGACTAGAAAAATTACCCCATCTCCAACAGGATGAAAAACGGTGTTTCTAGAAATCTGCTAATCTTTTTAGTGGCAGAGTGTGCGAAGTCCACTTGAAATTTGAAACAAAAGAGACTATAAAAAGATAAGAAATTCGTCATATTCAAAACAAACACATTGTTTAGGTTTCATATGGGTATATCTTAAGTCATGTGTAATATAAACCAATTACGGCAAGCGCAAATGTCCATATTAAGAAAAAACTTAAAAAATTGGACTTTTTGAAACTAAGCTCTTCATATATTAAAACGATTGTTGTGCATAAATATGATATCAAACAATACTGTCAACATATTCTGAAACAGTAAATGACACGAGTAAAATGTCTTACTTGCAGATGACATAATAATCGTTGTGATCCTTTCATCCACGCCATCTTTGTTAGCATTGCAGTAGAATGCACCGATCCTGTCTACACCACCATCGGCAGGCATAGTTAGTAATCTTGCGGATATGTCCCAACGCGGATGATCTCTTTTACTCGAACTAGCTGGTAATAATAAACCACTAGATGTGCCTGTATTTGATGTCCTTCCAAAAGAGACACTTGCATCTTTATCATCTCCGCTCATGTAGCCACCAATATACAAGTCATCATCGTCATTGATGTCTATTCTTGGCTTCGTGCTGAAGCAGGTGAAGTCCAGAAACCCGTCCACAACTAAGTAATGCAAAACAGACGGACACAAGAGAAGGATGTCAATCAAAGACGTACCACAATTGTTCAAGTTCAGCAGAGTGTAGTGTCATGATAAATGTGTGAGGAAGACTCAAGCAAACATTGAAGTCATTCGTAGAAATAAATAAAAATAATAATAAAGAAAACACACACACACACACCCACCCATCCCCACACCCCCACACACACACACACACACACCCCCACATCCCCACACACACCCGCCCACACCCCACACTGCGTTTTTAAATTATCAACAACTCAAATACGAGGACACACAATATTTGTTTTTCGACATCTAAACGTGGAGTGACTTGAGAACAAACTGAAAATAACAGTGGGTCCCCAGATGCATGTGAAAAGTACGATACAATCGATATCGTAACCGCAGTGGCGTTCCCAAATGGGGGGGGGGGCGAGGGGCACCGTCGGGAGTGCCAGTCAAGGGAAAAGTTCCATTCGGGTAAATCGAGGATCTGGACCAACTCCCACGAACGAAGCCCTCTTCCCAAGTCCCGGCTCAGTTGTCTAAGATCAACCGACTTGGCTTAGATTCTGTTGATAGTTGTTCACGAATATGACGATTATTAGCAAAGTTCGAATTTTCTGATTTTTTTTTTCGCGCACTGCGCGCGCATGTCAAAAAATCCAAGTACTTTTGCGTAGAATGTTTTTGCTCGTAGATTTTTTTGGCTTTAGTTTTTTATTTACCCCCCGGTTTCCCCATCGTTTCGAAGATCCTAGAGGGAAAGCCACTGGAAACCGCCCAAATCAACGTTAGGAGAGATAATGAAAGCAAAACAATGATAGCATTTTCATGTATTCACTGGTGGCACAAGGAAGACATAGCGGATAGATGGCACGACTTTTGCGTCTCCTATCCGCCAACTTTCAGTCACTGACGAAATTAACAACACTCAAATTTAAGTTTCCACTTTTAAGATATTCAAACGCAAAATGTTTAAAAAAAATTGCGCGCTTCGTGCGTTTATTAAGATTTTATCTCCAAATTTAGCTACAAATAGCAAATTTGTTTCAAAATTTCGCACGCTTCGCACGATTGTTAATATTCTATAAAATTTGCTTCATGTGTTTATCAAGACTCATTTTAGCTATAAGTAGCAAATTTGTTTTAAATTTCGTGCTCTTTGTGCGATTGTTAATATATTCTGCGCACTATGCGCGAGTACAGTCCTCAATTGCAGGTGGGTCCACGCTTAGATGGTCAAATATAGTATGTGTGTCCTCGATTGCCTGCAAACACACCCCCTCCCCCACACACACACCCACACCCACACCAACGCCCACACACACCTAACACACCCCTGCACAAACCCCACACACACCCCTTTGAATAAAATGTAGTTAACTTGAGATTTGGTCATGCTTGACGATTCCTCGGAAATTTGACCATTAGGGGAGTAAGCCAAAACGAGAAAGGAGCATGTTTCAAAGAACAGGCAACGTCGACGCAAAAAGAGCGTAAAAGGCGTCGGTTGCGTAATTATAATTATAAACATTGATGATGGCGAAATCGGACTTTATTATGGGACTGAAGCGGTGGGGGTGGGGGGGGGGGGACACGTCCCTCCCCCTTAATTTCACGAGGGGGGACGGACCCCTCTAAAATTACAACAGAAAGAAAGAACAGGGAAGGAAATTGAAATTTTCTGTTTGTTTTGATAATTGAAATGTGAAAAATCAAAAAATTATATCAATTTCAGAAAAATTTTCAATTTGTGCGCACATTTCACGATTTTTTAACAATTTGTAGCTGAAATTAGCGTATTAGACAGGTTTTTTTTTCGCGCGCTACGTGCGCATTACAAAATGTCATAATTTTCCTCCGACCATTTTTTCTCGAAAAATATAGCCGTCCCCTCTAAAATTTTGACCTTCCACCGCCACTAATACTAGGTGGTGGGAATCTCTCGAATATTTTTTATAGTACAGTAGAGTTGGCGACAACCTTCCGGATGCTCGTAGCAAGAAGAGGGTAGGTTGCGAGGGTCTTAAAGGACCCATAAGGCGTGGTTGTTCGGTAATTTGAGAGACTATTTGAAATCAATTCGGTATGGCGTCGGCTATCAGTAGAATTTGTTCGGGATCGTGACATGCTCACGAAATCGGTTAGATCTGGCGTCAGCTCCAGTACAGTTTGATCAGGAGTGTTTAGGGGCTCTATACAGCCATAGACATGGCTATGACGTATCGTTTGACGCTTGCGTGACATCGATTTTTGGCTGAAAATAGCAAAATTTTGACGGCATATACATCGGGACGAAATATGAATTTCGGGACGGTAAATGTGTTTGCCCACCTTGACTTACATGCCTTCGTACGGCCCTGTATCCTCATCAATACTAATGAACGATAGGGGTTTCTACTAAGGCATATTCTTAAGCTCTCAACAGTCAATCTTAATACTTAATTGAAATATCATCACTGGCTCTTACCTAAAGTAAATGTCAGGCAAGTACTGTACCTGCTACCAAGTACTTCGGATACCTACCTGCTATATTTCTTTGATATTTGCTATATTTCTTACCTGTGTAACTGAAAAGTATTAGTGCCACTAGAATGACCGTCGTTGATTTCCATCCAAGTTGGTTCATGTTGAACATTAAATTAATTCTTCATGAGGTAAAGAAAGTATAGTTTGGGATATTTAAAGCTGTAAACCGTTGAGGTATGATGATATATCTTTTTCATGTAAAAGTTCAAAGACTTTGATCATATTTACAGTTTGCTCAGTTATGCATATGGCAGCTGTATTGGGAAACCTTGGTAAATCATTATTATCATTATTTATAGACTAAATGCAATAGTCACATGTTGCTAAGCGGAAATTGTAAACCTTTTTCCATCCTGCTTGTTATGTCCTGACATCAGAATATGTTGTCAACATTTAACATTATAGAGAATACTTTCGAGTTTGAAAAGGAGTTGCTTTTTTAGAATGTCAAACAAATGAACAGTAGACAGCATGTTAAAAACTGATTTCTGAAATGTAAATTCCCAGTAGAAGTTGCACAAGTGTGATTTTATTGAAACGCATCTTATATTTAAGGTGGCCTAGAACAGATAGAATTCCTCAATTTATATTTTCCAATGTTTTGATATATGGTGTTTAACATGCGCTAATCACATTTCTGAAATAAAAAAAATGGGGGTCACCGACTTAGTTTTTGAGAAAAAACCCCTTCGAAAACACTATGCTTTACCACTTTTATAAGAAGTCGATCAAAAGTCACCTTTTCCCAAATTAGTTGTTTGCGTCCTCTTTCCTTCCTTTTTCCTTCTCTTTCTCTTTCTCAGCGCTTTGTATCCTTTTGGTTAAAAGGCGCTTTACAAATGCCAGTGTATGTATGTATGTATGTGCAATATACAGAACGCTATGCTTTGAAATTGTGTCCAACACCGCTGATATCAGCTCACTCGTACACCGTGTCTGTGCTAGGCCACCTTAAAACAAGCAAACTGAACAGAATAAGCGACTTTTTGTAAGCATCATATATAGTAGTTTTGATATTTGTAAAATAATGTTAGTAATACAGTACTTTTGATCTAAAACAATTTTTCATACACTACGAGTCGAACCAGTGACGTTGACATTTTTGGAAAAGCTGTGTTTTTTCGGCATAACTTACGCCGTTTAGCAACTTTCGCCTGGCCAGTAAGGGTCACTTTTCACTTACTGTTGCTCATTTAATATTATGCTGTACATGTTTTGCATAAAAACGTCTAAAACAGTGGAAACTAAGTAATGACTTTATGTAAATGAACGAATAACTTCAATTGCTTACTCTTTTGATATCTAATTTTGTAAGAAAACGATCAATACAATCTTACGCAATTTGGGGTGCGATTTACATCATCTTAATACGCCACTTAGAGTAAGCTTGTAAAACAGTTGTTTACCGTAGACAAAATTGCAACCCAAGTATTTTCGGCTGAAATTAACCTCCAAAAGGTAGGAAAAAGTAAACTTGTCAACGGGGATAATTTGCATATAAAAATGGCCGCCAAAATAGGAGGTGAAATTTTCAAAATTAGTCAAGTCTTGTTTGTAAAACATTGCAACGTGTTCCTCTCATCATAATGAAACAGAAAAAGCATTAGTTTTATATCTGTTTCTTGAGTTATATCTAAAAACATGAAATGTCATAATACGGATCACGTGTTTGGGTGTATGGATGATGAAAATTTCAAAAGTGTCAGATTTTGTTCAAATTGGTCTTAAATAATATTGTTATTTCAGAAAAGTGTCTACATGAAGTAGGCTAATTGTTTGCAATGACTGAGATAGACCGTTACTATGGTTACAAGCCAAGGTAAACTTTGGGTTACAGGCGCTAGTACAGATTGTTAATATAGACTTTGTTTTGCCTGATACCAAACCAACAACTGATCCGATGCAATGTAAAATGTTACTTTGTGTAGACACTTTTGCAGGAAGAACACGTTGAGACCATTAAACAAAATCGGACATTTTTGAAATTTTTGAATCCCATAGACCGATAAACCTCTTGTTAACGGGCAGCCCTTTTGTTTTATACAAATTAATCAATTTTGACAAACTTTCTCCTTCTTACTTTTTTGATATGTTGTTTGTTAGGTCATCAACAACGTTCTTATACCAGCCAAAAACTTCGTGTTGCAATTTTGAATTTTGTCTATGTACCCCAATGAAGTTCCATAGGTTGACTAGTCTAGGGGGGCAATTTACTGTTTACAATTCCGCTGGTTAGGGTTCAGTGTTGAGGTGCTGTGATGAGCATTATATAGGAAGTCGAAGCCTTACAATCCCTAATTTTTTTTTATATCATAACTTGAAAAACTGTTAAAGTAAACTACCCAAATGTAAACATTTTTAGAAAGGAAATTTTACAAGGAATCCATTTATAACATCAAATTTAAATCTTAGGAACTCACTCTTTAGAAACTCTCAAAAAAAAAACCCGAATTATTTTGCCAATTGTTTTTGAACAAGCCTAGAAAAAGTATTATTAGGCAAAAATCTTCCAAAATAGGTAAAAATCATCTAAATCAATTTGTTTTCTCAAATTGTTGATTAACTTCTTAGTTTTCACAAAAATGGCAAAACAGTACAAAAAATGCCCCAAATTCATGAAATTTTTGGAAAAATATGACTTTTTGGCCTATTCAGACCAAAATATTCAAAACTAGGGGATTAAATTAAAAAAAAATGAGAAAACGTTCTCTAGAACCATCGATTTTGATGACTTATACCTATTTTTTAACATTTTAGCCAAATAATATTTTTCCTGGGCTTGTTCAAAAAAATTTGGCAAATAACTAGTTTTTGGTGAGTTCCTAAAAAGCCAGTTCTTAAATCAAGAATATGATGCTATAAATATATTCCTTGTAAAATTCCCTTTCTCAAAATGTATACTTTTATATAGTTTACTTCATAAGTTTTCAAGTTATGATCAAAATAAATTTTCAGAAATCGTGAGGCTCCGACCTCCCTTAGGTATACATATACGAGCAAGCTCCCGGGATGGAAGTTTCATATAGAGGCATTGCATGCTTTTATTGATTGGTGCCAAACAAAGGATTTGGACTGATGACCTTCCCCGTAAAAATGGCGGATTGAAGTCTATTCAATAAGATATTGTTACTAACCTACTAATAATCATGTATTTTGGCGGATGGGATATGATCTGAAGTGATTGGTTATGGTAACACAACACTTATGTTGAATGCATTTAAACAATCCGCCATATTTACGGTATGATACGTCACATGCAGGGCCTCTATACAATGAGGCTTGCTCAGGGTTAGTTCATTTCATAAAAGTACAACAACATCAACACTTTGTCATTTGAAAAATCAGCGATCATTCGCTTAGAAAAATTAAATAAAACACATCAGTCACGGTCATAATATAGAAATAGCTCATCATAATTGTATTGATTCTTGAGCTTGTCCGCTGGTCTCCTTGTTTGTGTGCATCATCATTTTTTCCAGTTTTTCTGTGCTCTCCCTATTACTCATAAGGACCCCAATGGAAATAAGCCTTTTTAAAGCTTTTCGGGCTATCCGTGGTACTCTTGGTTTAAATAATTCTTTGTGTAGTTCAATTATATTTATGTGCAATTATTGTATTTATGTGTATTTTAACATTGCTATTTCAATGTGTAAATGTCTTATGAGTACCTAATCAAATCAAATCAAATCAATCCCCCAAAATAGGTATCTAATAATTGATAATCTGTAGAAAAATCTGCTTCAGTTCGACCTCATTTACAATTCGATTTTTGTAAAGTAGACTTGCCGCCATTAGCAAATCAAGCGTGGACTCTCCTTCATATTCCTCTTTTATTTCCGGGTCATACAGCTCTTGTTGTTTATCTTTAGTTTGACCATGATCTGATTGATGTTCATCTTCCGGTTGATGCAATCGAAAACACTGGAATAATAGAATGAATCGATATGAAATACAAACCTAAAGAAAATACCAATCAAATAATAATTTGTAATACGGATGCCCTCTTCTGTGTCTTTTAAGATAGATATTCTGATCTGGCGAATTTTTTTTAAGGAGGCTAATATCTAAAACTTTTAATGTATGTATTAAGGCCACACATCACTAAATAAAAGCATTTGGCTCGTACAGAGCAATGCAGGAGCATGTGTTTGGTTGCCCTCTCTAAAGTAAAAGCTTGAAAAAT
>JXSR01S030307.1:7116-18459 GCA_000969725.1 Ophiothrix spiculata | reverse complement strand
CCTGGGTAGACGAGGGTTAATGCGCCAATAGAAAGACACGTAAGATGTATCCTAAATTTGTGTTTTAGAAATCCCTAGCCCTAATTTACTTGCTTCTACTAAATCGCGGCCGCCCCCGCCAGAGGCTAATCGGGATGAATCGGCTGATGGCGCTACACTGATATCTATGGTCTTCAGATGCTAATCGGGCTGTAATCGGGACGATATTATGTGCCATATACTGGCACTTCCCGGTATATTATCTGCGTCAAGTAAGTATTTACACTATATCTACCTATAACTATCAGGCATGCTTCGGTAGATATCTATTCGGTAAAACAATGGAGACATGAACAACAAAATGGCGGCACAGATTTTAATTAAGAACACTTTTTAAGTGTAGTCCATAGTTTTGGGGTATTACAAACGTGTATTTCTATATTAGCCTCAGTGTTGGGCCTACCAACCATTGTCATTTGTGATCTTCCACCACTTTAAAGTTGAAGGGGTGGGTGCAATACAGTGCTACCCCTCATTTGATTTTGATTTGAATGATTTTTGACTACAAAGATGGAAAAATAGTTTTTAAAAAAAGTTTATTATGATCAGGTTCATGGGTGAATGAAAATATTTTGACCAATTTTGGAGTCCCACTTGATTTCAATAAAACAAGCAGCCACTTAATTGTGGGGGGGGGGGGTAACTGGGTATTCTGACTGGGTAATCACCCGCGTTACCAAAAAGGTGAGACTATCAAAATCGACCTGGTACTCTGTAAGTCTCACATAGGGTATCAAATTTGTCTTTTATGGTACCAAACTTAGAAAGAAATGACAATGGTGCCAAAAAACATGTTTCAAATACCTAGAAACACTTCTTACAAGTGTTCAAATGGTGTACAATTACATTTTACCAATGATTTCTTGCAATTATTATTTTGTCACAATTGCGTAAAGTCTCAGATAGGGTATTCATTTGACAGGTATGGTCTCGGATAGGGTATCATTTCACTCATTTTTGCAAATTTTTGGTCTCACATAGGGTCACCTTCGGAACCTACGGAACTCGGGTGGTTACCCGGACACAAATATCAGTTACCCCATGGGCCACTTATAAAACTGAGGGTTAGCACTATATTGCCCCTAGGTCTTGCACATTACAATTTCTAGAAACACTAGATGCCAAAGATTTTTTCTTTTTCAAAATGCTAGATCTAGGAGTACTTGATGCAAGGATTATTAATTCAAGTGATTCCAGAAACAAATCCAGTGTTTCTAAATGATTTACGGCGGTGAATAAAATTCAGGGGCAATAGAGTGCTAAGCCATAGTGTCTGATTTTTAAGCCACCCTTAGACTTTTAAACAACTAAATCTTAGCCATACAATGATATTGCTGAAAATAGTATACATTATGGTGATAATTAAACTCAACCAGAGATGTTTTACCCAAAATTAATTGAAAGATTATGTAATAACTTGTTTTAAATACATCTGTGTCAAAACCAGAACAAAGGTGGTTGAAAAATAGGTGTGGGTTAGCACTATTTATATAATATTGCGCCTACCCCTTCAGTTGTTTATGGTCGTACGACCACCACGACAGACACTCTAAAACCAGCTTGAGTTCTTAAAGCAAGGAAATACCATAGCAACCCAATACAACATTGAGTTTACTGACGTCATAACTCCTTTGTGGTTGGCAGTCACATATGACCTTTAGCCTGTAATCATTTATTACTTACTTATATTATATATTACAAAAACATATATCTACTATGGACGGAATTACTTTCTTGCATCAGAGTTAAACACCAAAGACATTCAATACTGAGTTAACGGCTGATATACCTACAAAACGCAGCTAGCGTATGATTTGGTTTAGAAGAAAATATTTTTATAACTTTAGTGTCTTCATTAGTGGCGCAGCGAGAGTTACCTCGCCTTGCACTAATGAGGTCCCGGTTTATGTGCATTTGGTTTTCAGTCCATGCTCGCTTCCGCAGGTTTTTCTCCGGGTGCTCCGGTCTTCCTCCTGCATTCAAAACTGAATTTAAAAAACATCTTGGAGCCCTGTTAAAGATAAGCTTCTTTCAGCTTACTTGGTACCAAGTACCAAGTTGGGTTTCCTTGTCGAAAGCCTAAACAACGTGATTAGTCTACCTGCGTCTTGTAAGTATATCAAGACATTAGCCTGTAATACAACCGCCCCCCGCCCCCCCCCCCCCCCCCCCTTCGTAGAACTAGGGTTAAAGGGGAGACACGTAAACTAATCAGCAATAATCAGTCGGAACAGTCTATTTCTTCACTAATCTTAGACACATCGATAATTTCCCTTATCCAGGCATTTGGCTGAGTGCCTGTGTACTATACCTATGGTTTTAAAGCATCAAATTAAATATATTCCGGCGACATGCCCAAAATTTGACTTTGCTGTCTAGTTCAGATAACGGCAAGCTGTTGTCGATTAGTTTACGTGTCTCCCCTTATATTAGATACACTGCAACAAGCCAACAATACATATCTAATATGGAATTCAGTCCTTTCATCAAAGAAAAGTTGAACAGCGTAGACATTCAACTGCTCAACACAACATAAAATGACTTAACGGCTCCTTTGTGGTGGACAGTCACATGTTATCTTTAGCATGTAATCATTTTTACTTTTATTATATATGATTCACAACAATATATACCGTATCTAATACGGAATTCAGTTCTTACATCAAGGAAACGTTAAAGGCGGTCAAAACAACATAAAGTGTTCCGACTTAAGTCAACCCATTTTTTCATAAATCTTTTTTGCTCTGTAACTCAGCGACAGATAATTAAATTCAAATAAAAGTATACATTTCTAGAAGTAGATTTGCATACTGAATATGATGGTCAGTTTACTATTTAGTTGGACCTTTTGGGACAAACAAAAAAAACCAAAAGGGCCAAACTTTCACATTTAGTCCAAACATGACCTGACAATCATGTTCAGCATGCAAATCGTCTTCTAAAAATTTATATTTTTATTTGAATTTAATTATCCGTTGCTGAGTTACAGAGCAAAAACTATTTATGAAAACAAAGGGTTGACAGGGCCCTTAACGGCTCCTTTGTCGTGGACAGTCACATATGATATTTAACCTGTAATCATTTATTACTTATAAAATATATATTACAAAAAATCTAACATGGACGGAATTCGGTTCTTACATCAAGGTGACATTAAGGCTGGGGTGGACATTCAAATGGCATAAACCGTTTTGTACTGTAACTCTCATTGCATAAACCATATGAAAAGTATACATTTTCAGAAACAGATTTTTACCCTGCATATGATGATAATATCAGTTTTTGACCAAAAAATGTACATTTTACAAAAAAATGTTCACCCAGAAGCCCCGATAACACAAAGTGATTTTCAGAGGAGCCTCTTTAACACAAAATCTGTTAACCAAGAAGCCCTGATTCACTAAAATGTGATTTTCTATGGGACTTCTTTAATCTTTAACAGAAAATGTGTTAACTAAAGTAAAATACTAGACCAAGTTTGTTCTTAAGGGTCAACACTACTAATTCGCGCGCCATAGACTTTATATACAAAATATGTGTTTTATCAGGAGCTCTAGCTCGAAAACGAGCATGGGGACCCCCTCTTTTTTTGGGCTCATTTTTTTCAGCAGAAGGATTTCTACAACATATCAAAAAATAAAGATCACTTTCTCGGTAACTTTTTTCAATATCTATAGGATTTTGGAATAGTGTCATTTTTGCAACGTAAGTTCCGGCTCTTAGCCACGCATCGACACCCGGTCTTCATGCGCTAATAAAACATGCAGAATTCAAATATTACGCAAATTTCAAGTTGAAAACATATAGAATAGACTTGTGGCGATCTGCAAATACCAAATTCGATGACAAAAATAGCATTTAAAGCACCAAAAATCGGATATAAAGAAAAAATAAGGGACTATTACTGTGATAAACTTTGGCCGGAAGTGGCTCTCCTCGCATGATTTAGTGGTGTGTACCCTTAAGTGCACCAGTGACTAAGGGCGATCACCAGTAAAGCAATCCACGATTCCAGTAATGGTTTGATTTCCGGTTAAAAATGCTGACTATTTGGACCTGTTTAATGCTATTGTACGAGTATCTAATGGTGTTTGATGAAGTTTTATGTTTCAAATGAAAGCTTAACATGTTCTGAATAAAATAAATGCAATTATATTCAAAATTTAAGTATTCAAGATTTCCGACACAAAGTAGTCCGTCGGATTATGAAAATGGCGAAAATGGGTTTTCAAAAACGAGTCAGAAAATGTGAGGGCGCTGTTTGAGACATCGTAGCGCAAAAACGAGACGGAAAACCACCCGTACATTGAAACATATGTTAAAGATCTGTCCATCTTCTTTCCATTGGTATGTAATTTGAATAGAATACCTTGCCGCTTCAGGTTCAAAAAACGTTTTTCCGACAGGCATTTTTACGTGTATTTCAATGGATGTGTTATTTACTGGGGTGCGCCCTTAATGCAAGTCTTTCATATCAATGATTCACTTAAAATGTGAGTATTAAGATGCATTCTTTATAATTAGTCTGTAGTGATCATAATTAAATTGCTACAATATTTCAGCAAAACAAATTGATGAACAAAACACAATCAAACAAAAAAATGCTATAGGCCTAGGCTAGAACTAGTACCGTTCCCACAGACCGCCCCTCCCACGGACCCAGCAATGAGCCCAGCCAGCGTGCGTAGCGGGCTGGCTGGGCGAAGGGAACTAGTAGACTGGATTGAGATTTGATCACTCCCAAATGAATTACTTATCTGACCACAATCTAAACTGATTTGTCTCTATAATCACACCAATAACACATTTACCCCCAAGCTTCAAGTTTAGGTCTTCTCCTAAAGCCACTGTAATCAACTTACAAAAGTGCCATTTTTATTTTAGTCAAGCAATGCTAATTCACTACTGAAAGTGTTGTTCATAAAGTTATCATATCTGATTGCTTTGTGTAATTATTGACCTATAAGTAAGTCACTGTGACTGTAGGCCAATATCAAATAAATTATATACTTCAATTTGTCACATTTGGAGTTTAATCTTTATAGTGAAAATATATACAGCACAAAATTTGAACAAATTTTGAAATTTAACTTTTGCTAATGAGTTTGTACAAAGTGCTTCAGGGTGCTTGGCATAAGTGTGAGCCAGGTAGCCCTTGCTGTGAATTGAGAAACAGGATTTAGTTCTCAGTAGTTATTCTCTAATTATTCTCTGTATGCAGTATGTTGAGAGCCACCAAGCTTCGTCAGGATTTCAACAAACTAGATGTGTGTATTCAAGAGCTGTCTTTTCAGCACACTTTTGATTCTCTGTTGAGGGTAGTGGACAGCTCTGAGCAAGAGCTAGCCTAGGCCTATATTGTGTTTCTGTCACTTAGAAGATAAGTTATATCCTTTAGTGCATCAGTAGCCTCGGATATTGGTTCTCGACTATACTCTATAAACCTTGAAGTATGCAACAAGAAATCAGACTAACTGGTGGTTTTGTATTGTGTAAGAGACTAGTAAAGATTGATTACGATTGATTAAGACCATGAATTCATCATAATTTTGGTATTATTTTGGGCTAATATTTTGATAACACATAGACAAACATTCTAAATAAATTAATTTGAATATTTAGCAAGAGTTGGTATACCTAAGCTTGTTATGATTTGAGAAACAGACTAAAATACTCCCCCGTGTGGTCATATTGGTTTTTGTGCGTTAATCGGTTACTTGTTGCATACTTCAAGATTTACAGAGTATACTTAATGTAGCATCCACTGGGGTGAATAAAGTCGTAATCTTCAGCATTAAATTCATCATCACTGAATTTTATTCAATTCCATCGGCAACTGAAAAGAAAAAAAAACCAGGAAAAACATCATTTTATTTTGCAGCAAATTTGAAGAAATCAGATAGAATACAATTGAGTGTCCCAGATGCAACACATTCTATTTGTGAAACTATTTATCTGGGGCCTAATTACCTCTACGATGTTGACTGAAACTAATTTTCATACCTTTTGTAAGAATGAGACGACCCAAAACCATATAAAACCCCTAAAATAAAATGGACTGACAGATCTCTAGAGGAGGCCAAGATTGACCCCGGTGGGTGTGGGGGGGGGGTGTTGGGTGGGGTGTGTGCGGGTTTAGGGTACTTACATTGACAAGGTTTACGTATATGTGCCTGCCTTTTGGAATTTCAATGGGGTGGTTTTCAGTCTCAGATGAAAGCACCCAATTTTCATAAATGTTTGGAAAATTTGTAAAAAAAAGTAAAAACTAAAAACTAAAGAAAGAGTAAAATTGAGTGATTTTCCATTAAATTTGGTATATTGATGGTTGGATTTTTGGAGCAAAAATAGGTATAAGGATGGTCAGTTTTTTGGAGTCCGGCAAGCACATACCCGTACAAATTTTAAAAGTCCCCCTGGGAGATCAACCTCCTTGAGGAGCCGCAGGAGGGATCTAAATAACCATATCTAAATGACCTATACAACACCTGACATCTATCTTAGGTCAAGTGCATTCCGTGGCTCAAGTTTGATCCAGATAGAGTCAAGGATTCGTAAGATGTGGCTGTTACCTTAAAATGACCTTAAACAACCTCAGGTCAAGTTTTTGACCATTTTGAAAATTTGACCTCAAATGACCTTTCAATCTTAACTGACCTTGACCCTGAGTCAAGAGCTATCCAATGTCAAAATTTAATCTATGTGTGGTTAAATGTTAGTGAACTATGACTATGACCATTACCTAAGGGAAACCTAACCTCAGTTTGAGATTTGATCTCAAATGACTTAAGGGGCCTCATTACATGTTCCTTGCCTTAAAACTTTTGTAACACTGATTTTGATATTTCACTGGTAATAAATCATCTAATATTTAGCCCACCCACTACTATGTGGTCTACTTTGAGGGTTGTGAAGGACACTTTATATCCTCAAGGCATATTCCTCTCCTTGAAGGCATGAACAATGGTAATTTAGTGGGTCGTGGACTAAATATTGGATGATTTATTACCGGTGAAATGTCAAAATCAACAGTACAAAAGTTTAAGGCAAGTAACGTGTAATGTGGGGTCGATTTCACTAACATTGCGATGCATCGTAGCTAACGAAGGGTTCAGCTCGTAACTAAAACTAGACTTCACAAAGACGTGAAAACCCTTCGTGCTAACGAAGGGTTCAGCTCGTAACTAAAACTAGACTTCACAAAGACGTGAAAACCCTTCGTAAGTGTTCACCGCATTGTAAGATATATCAATTAAGCATTAAAAAAATCGAACCCTTTGTTACAGTGCGTGCGGTCAAGAGGTGGTTTTAGCCAACGATGGGTTTGGGTCTTACGATGGGTTAACGATGCATTTTAACGTTAGTGAAATCGACCCCTGTTAAGGCTTATATTTTGATTTTCTTTTTTGGCTTATAAATCTAAAAATATTAAATTACAGTAAAGAAAAGTATACATTTCTATAGGGAATTTGACAAGTAATCTGTTTATGCTATTGGTTTGGTTCAAAAATGACCATATTTGGAAAAAATAGCAAAAAACAGTGATCTTTGCTTGAACATTTTTCGGGAAAACTAACTGAAAAAATTGTTACTGCCATTTTATCACATATCGTTTTTTAGAAACTGCACAAAATTATCTAGGATTGCATTTTTTATTTTTTCAAATAAAGCCGAATTTTTCAAAATATAATGAAAACCATGTTAAATGTGCCGTGTCAGATCCAATTATAAGCTCCTTATTTTGTAAATATTGAAAGAAATCTAAAATACCAATGTTCAATTATTTGGTCTTTGTTTACAACATTGACAAGTTTATTGCGGGATTTTAACAAATGCATGTTCATGCAAGAACATAACGCAACGCGTTCACCCGCGCACGCAGTACTTGTTACCGTGCGAAACGGCACGCACATCAAAAACGCAACCGAAACGCAAAATATAGGACACCTATCTATGTCTGTATTTTCCCACCAACAGCCACATGTTTGTTTGTTTTTTACTTGTAAATGTCAAAATAATCTTTTAATTAAGTTTAAAAAGTTTTGTTTTGTAGTATTTTATTGTCTGTAATAAAAGGTAACATGCTGAAGTATCAGAAAATGCAGAAAAACTAAATTCTGCTTTAGAACAAAAGGCCGGGATTAACAGGCCCCCTTAACGACCTTGAAATTTCACAATGTCTGCTATACTTACTTCCCGGGATGTTGACTTTGTTAGAGCTAAGGACGTCAGCTTGCACTGCACACCCCCCCCCCCCCCCCATTATGTAACACTGTCTACTATACTTACTTCCCGGGATGTTGACTTTGTTGGAGCGAAGGACGTCTGCTTGCACGGCATTCATGCTCATGTAAAGACTTTCTGGATTAGACTGAAAAAACAAACGATTGAGAACGGATATAAATAGCCACTCCTAAACTCTACCCATGACTGACTTGCCAGAACAGATGGTTATGAATTGTTCAGATCTCAACCGACAGTCACAAAAAGTTGATTTTCTAATAGATTCTTTAATTTTTTTGGTATCTTCACCAACTATATTCTCCAGGAAATAATTAATAATAATCTATGCGCTTTACAAAACATTTAAATTAAACGCAAATATTAAATTCAAGAGCAGCGATTTTTTTTTGAAATTTTTCATATATAAAATATACAAAAGTAAAAACGGTTTAACAACGATTGATTAAAATATGTTATAATAATAACAGCCCATGGGGTAGACATACAGGACTAAATAAATAAAACAAAATATGTATCCCAACATAACGAGCTGACAAAAACTATATAATTCTTTAACACAGGAAGATAAAAAACACAAAACACAACAAGCGGAATCTTAAAGATATAATTGACGAGCTTATGAATCTAAAGGTAAGGAAAGGTAAATGGGCAAAGTACCTGAGTGTGACTTGCCATTCCGGTTGAAATAGAAAACAAAACAAGAAAAGACTCTGTGGAGGGATGGAAGGGAAAATTTGGGGGAAAAAAAGCCTAAAAAAAGAGTGTCACTGATGCAAAGCCACACTCATTAAACTGCAGAGCCCGCCTAGGTGGGACATCCATGACGTACCAACATCTCCATGCGTTGGCTCTGTTTCCCAGACCCTACAGTGGAATGTAGAGTGCCAAGGTGGACCAGTTTTGAAGCAAAGAAAGCACGGTAAGTGAGAGAAAAATGGAAAATGATCGGAAAGACAGTCTAATGACTTTTTGTGGGAGAGATTCCATAAAATTCATATCAGGGCTACCAGCTAAACTAAATTTCCTAATTTGTTCTTGACATTTCCCTGGTGAAATCTCAGAATTCCATGATTGCAATTACCTTTTTCCATTTTCGGACTGGCGAACCTTAGGATTAGCGAAACATTTTAAAATTCAGACTAGAGGACCATTTTTTTTGGGGGGGGGAAAGAAATGTTTTAATGTGTGCGTTATACAGACCATTTTTCATGGTACGTTTATTTTGGCACCAAATGATTTCAGCCCGGGGGGGCACTCACATATGTGGGCAGGATATATATGTCTGGCGGTCAAGACCCCCCTTTTTAGGCCCCCAGGCCGCTCACTAGATCCCCATTTTCAGCGTAATTCAGTTCTTTTGACCCCGTTTTTTAGAAAAACTGCAAAATTTTAGCTCCTACATAAATTGTTCAGGAAATGCGAACATTTTCAGTTCAGGAGGCTATTTTTAGCCAAAATCTCAGTTCACTAGACCCCCCAAAATTGGTTTCAAAGGTTCATTTTTACAGAAAATCAGTTCACCTGCCCCCAATTTCGGCGCTTCGCCTCGGACATACCTACCACTTTCAAAGTTGAGTGCCCCCCACCCCCTGGGGATTTCAGTGCTAAGAGACTAAAATTATAGTGCAAAAATACCACTTATAACATGTGACCCGTCCTATCAAAAGGTACCTTAAAAGGTTGGCATAGTAAATTACGAGATACAGGCCATTAATGTAGCTGAGCATAGTCAAAAATCACGTCCAAGGTCAAATTTCTAATTTTATCTGAAGCGTTTTCTATGAAGTGTATTCTATCATATTATTCAGGTTTCAACAAAGACAAATGTTTTAAAAACCAAGATAAAAATCCCCAAGGTTTACCAGTAATGAAACTTCAAAACTCAATTTTCCCAGAATTATTGTTTTCTGAATCAACCTGATGCCTTTTACAAAATTGGATGTAACTTTGCAACCGAACATCCAATAACCAAAAGCAAGGTGTAATTTAAAAGTTTAAAATATTTGCTTTCAGATGAGACCCAAAAAATCAATTTTCATTTTGGGACCCTTAAGGTACCTTTCGATATGACAGGACACATATATGAATCACCCATTATATTTCTAATATTGGACTATAACCACCTCCTCCCCCCTTCCCCCCCCCCCCCCCCTCCATCGAGGAAGTCACTTACCATAAAGAGTTGGTATAGCATATCACCCATTGCATCTCTGATGTTCTCATCCACAATGGCAAAGGTCCTTGCAAGATGCTGTAAAATGGTAAAAAAAAGATAAAATGTATCAACTATGAGGTACTAACCTACAAAATGGTAGGTAGCAAATGCATGATAACAAGATCAAAAAAATCATATTAAACAGTTTTCAGCAATCGTATAAGGGGCTGCTTAAACTCAACCAGCGGTTGCCTACCAGTTTTCAACAATCATTTAAGGGGCCGCTTCAAAACTCAGCGGTTGCCTGGCGTTCTGGTCGGTTCAACCGTAGCCCCCCCCCCCCACTTCCCACTCCCACCCATCCGACTCCACCATACCTTCCATAGCTAGCATCAGTTTATGCACACATCGTTGCTGGATCAGCTTTTCTGGTCTCCCCAATCCCCGGCCATCTCCCTCCCCTACCAACCCACAACACAACCATACCTCTAACACAGGGATTCTCAACTAGCGGCGCGTGTGCCAAATTTTGCATTTTGACAAGCACTGATTGGCGCTTTGACACTCTCTAAATACAAAGAAATACATTAGGAATACATTGAGGAATAGGCAAGTTTTCCCCTATAATGTTTGTCATTTTTGTGGCACATTGTAAGGACAAGTTGAGAACCCCTGCTGTACCCCTGCACCTCCCCTCTCACCCAAACAATTTCCCTCACACCAAACCTTGGACACCATCCTACCTCTAGTGTAATACTGGCCTGTCTCTGACTGTCTGCGTGGTCCTCATTTCCCATAGATATCATTAAGATTGACGAGCTTATGAATCTAAAGGTAAGGAAAGGTAAATGGGCAAAGTACCTGAGTGTGGATTGCCATTCCGGTTGAAATAGAAAACAAAACAT
>JXSR01S030306.1:12426-23424 GCA_000969725.1 Ophiothrix spiculata | reverse complement strand
ACAAAAAGTAGGAAGCGCCCTCCAGGATTTACTGTCACCGATCATACAAATCAAGCAGCAATGCAAGCAGAAACTAGGTGAGACCGGAAACGAAAGGTGTGCGGCAAATTCTCAGGCTTGCGAATTTACGTCAGAGAAGAGGAAAAATTGTATACTTCCCATCTCACAATGCTTCCTATGGGAATTTTCGCATTGGAAATGATGTGATTAGTCAGTGATGAAACATGCCGGAAGTACAAGATTATAAACCACTAACTACTTGCATGAGTGGAACCTCGTTAACACAAAATCTGTCACATTTTAGTTTGTGTTATCAGAATTATGTGTTATCAATCACTTGTTTTACACAAATTCAGTGCCAGAGACAATCAATTTTGTGTTATCAGGGTTTTGGGTTTAACAGTTTCATGTTAGAGGTTCCACTGTACAAATAAATCCCATAGAGCAATGCATTGTGGGAAGCACAATATCTCGTCTTGTATACATCAGATATAAGGTTGAATGAACATTAAATGTCAGTGCCATGTTGGCGAACCATTTCGCTTTTGTTTTGTCACTACCATCTTGGTGATACATTTCGGTTCCGTTTTGTTTCTTGTTCCGATGCCTGAAGTTTCTAGTCAATTTATATCAAGATTAAGCTTATCATGATCTAGGGATGAAAAACATATACCCCATGCCTTCAGATTGTTGAACAATATGCTATATAAGAGGTATCAGGGTGTGTCTTTAAAAAGTTCTTACACTGTAACTCGACTGTTTTGTTTTGGAGATAAAAATTACAATGCAGTCGAGGATAATCGCTCAATCAGGCGACTGGCTGTGACATCGCTTAATGAGGAGATGCACATTGCCGTGTACAGCGACCTGGCAGTTTTTGAGATCAGAAAGGTATTTTATTCTTCACAATTTTGGGGGGTTGTTATTTTTTGTTTTTTATCATCTTACTTACGAAAATGTCTATCATTTCAGCGGGTTACAAGTCCAAAACAAAACAAAAAAACATCTCCACAAAAACTAAAACAAAAACAAAAAACATCTTCACAAAGTTGCATTTTCTTCTGACTGACTATTGCCAGAAAATAATCATTTTTGTCGCCATTGGAGGATTTCCTGAATCAGTTGAAAGAAAATAGGTCAGAAAATGAGTGATGAGTATGTTTTGAATGGATTTGTTGGAAATAATAGCCTCATATTGAGGATGCAAATGGATTTTAATTTATAAGTAATCCAGAAATTAGATTTTCAAAAATATGGAATCGCAGCACGGATTAATCCAAATGTGAGGAGGGAATGTCTTTACGCATGTGCAAATCAGATTTAATTGATCAAGCAAAATGGTGTTTCAGCCGATTCACTACAACACAAAGTGTTTTTGTTGTAAAAACAGGGTGAACAGTTGTTCACCCTGTTTTTACAACAAATTCATTCTTTTTTAAAATCATTGCTGATTAGATCCAAAGAAAGTATAAATACACTTAATCTTCAAGTTCATAGAAAATTGACTGAAATATGGCCATATATGTGGCGATGCTGGTCAACAGTCTGATATCAGCGCCCGTAAATGTCGCATGGTTTATATTCTTTTATGTATGAAAAACTACCAGTATTGCTATCTGGGCGGTGGGTATAAATATTCATAAGGCTGAGTACAAAATCTTAAAATCAAATCAAATCTCTGAAAGAAGACTGAATTTCTGGCTGAGTACAAGATCTTAAAATCGAATTAAATCTCTGAAAGAAGGCTGAATTTCAGGAAATTTTACGCAGAGCAGATAAAAGAAATTCTTAAAAACATTTTAAAATAAAAAGTGTGGATTCTTAAACTGTATGTCCAATATTGGGACATTTACCGTAGTGTTTATTTTGAACAAGAGTGATAAAATTGGGTCTCAAAATTTAAGCTAAAATTAATACTTACCAGTATATCATATATTTTAACTGTACCGCTGAAAACAAAGATTGAACCTTTATGTGTTTATTTTTCAACACAGTGAGGGCCGAGCTATTCAAATCGCAAGGTCTGAGCTGCATGCATGCTGTTGGCATCAGATGGCCCGTGGTGACAAAAGGTGCTGGTTATCAAAATCTTGGTGCCTGGTTATCGCAATAAAAATCGCAGACAAGTATGAAGAGCCGATATTAGGTACCTTTCATACACCACATCAGCGTATTCATTTCTCCTTGTTTTATCTTCAAGTCTTATAGGCAAAATATATTTTCAAAATTTCATCAATCTGAGTTTTCATATTTTTGCTAGTGGAATCGACCAAACTGATGTCATTTTATCTTCTAAAACAAGATTGATGTAGGGGTTGAAATTTGTATGTCTAATAAGGCTCAACATTGTTGATTTTTATAGAAAATACCATATAATGCATCATTTTTTACCAATAGCAAAAAATTCACTCACATGATAAAGGAAAAACTCCAAATTTTCATACCCACGTTCCCAATTTGCATTTGCTTTCTCCTTGTTCAAATAATAAGGGTTCAAAGTCAGCTTTATTGTCAGGTCACTTTAATAAAAAAAATCTCGCAACCAAGATTTTGTAATATCGATCGCGAGATCTGGAATACACATTGCTCATTATAAGCTCATTTGCATAGGACCACAAAACACACTGCCAATGTCGTTCTATACAGCGATCGCCCGATTGAGCACTTATCCCTGACTGAATGTGTCTAATTATGGTTACCATAATCAAAACTACTGACTACAGGGTGTCCCAATAAAAATGCAATAAACTTTGAATTTTTCTTTTGAGACAAAGAGCACAATTTTGAGCAAATGTTGTAATAATAGAATAGAATATATACCATTGGTTTTTACAAGATTTTTGTTTTGCGTAATTTGGATCTTTGAATCAAAAGTTATTGTACATTTTGTAAAGACCCGAAAAATCTTGATGGTCTGATTTGTTAATCTGTAAAGATTCACCATTGGTGACTTAATGGAGCACACGTTTAATGGAAATTGCTAAAAACATCACATGATTAGGAGATGCATACCTTGAACTCATTTCAAGACATAAGGGTCCCTGCAGTTTAATAAAGATCTGCTGATAGTATGCAGGTTGTTGCTCTGGTTGAGTCAACCTGTTGCGTCAAATGAATCACTAACTTACTTGAGTTCTTAAACTTCTTTGTCTTCCATTTTTCCTTGGTTTCTGTTTTACTTGTGAATTACAGTATTATTGATTGACATCTTTCATTATGATACTTTTTTCTACTCTTTTGGCAGAAATTGTATCGTCGGAGTGGAATGTCTTTGTCTGACTTGATGGGAGCACAGGGTCAGATATTCGATCTTCTCTGCCCCGTGCGTGCGTGAAGTATTTAGAGTTGGGTAAATATTTCATGAGAGATTGTCTTTCTTCAGAGGTGACGGAAAGTTGTTGGTCCCACGTACAGAAGAGTCATATCTGTACATGTAATCGCAACCAGTTTCGTAAATAGTAGGGTATTCTACCCCTGACTGTTCCCAACCCCGTTTCGGTCATTCAGGACTTTTGTTGTCGTTTGTTTTTCGTTGTTTTTTGCTTACCGTTATTTCTGGTTGCGGTCGCCCTTCTGCCCTACAATTCAACGTCGCCGGTTGATTTTTCTTCACGACCACACTCTCCGGGTGCTCAATAATTCTTGGGACATAGTCATCTCTCTTTCGAGTGCTACCTGGAAAAAAGACAAAAAATAGAGACAATTTGAGAATGTGATAACAAATATGTCTACAAACTGGGGGGCAGTTGGCAACGTTTTCAAGGCCATGTTGTGATTCCCAATTTTTCCTTAGAAGGAGAACTTTAAAAAAATGTTATTTTCCTGTTTCCTAGTCATTTGCCCTTGACTCTGTCTTCTCCTTCATATTTTCAAATGTTTCGCTTCCCTTTCCATTCTCTTTCATTTCCCTCCCTTCTTCCTTCTTTTTGTTTCTTCTCACTCTTCCTTCTGTCTATGAACAGCTGATGACCATAAATTTTAAGTGTCCCCTTTTCCTTCTTTACATATTCCCAGCGGACAACCATAAATTTTAAAGTGATAAATCTCCAATGGATTGGGGCAGGGGAGAGATTTTATATCTTCTGCTTGTTTTTAATTATCTAGTCAACATCGATCAAGTAAAAAATAAAAGCAAGATATGCAAGACAGTAATTGTGTTTTGTAGAACTTTGGACTTCTTTAAGGCAAACACAAAGATGAATTGCGGTGTATTATTTGGAAATGAGTGGCTTGGTATCCAACAATACATGGCAATCCAATCCCTGCCTTTTTCTTGATATCAAGTCCACATAGGTTGGATGAAATTGAAGGGCAAATCTGTCTAGTATTAATTGCAATGGTATTTTGTGGTAATTTAAAACACAAATTTGTGTTTCAATAATTTGCTTAGTTTGATTTTTAATGGTTAGAATGGTGTTCTAAAGTAAACAGTAAGACTGGTAGCAAATAAAATACTGGAGACAGGAACTTCATGGCCCGTATTCAAGAAAGATGTTTAGCTAAACCATTGTTTAACTGAGCATCAACTGTCCAAGAATGATACGCATCATTGCAGCTTTCAAACAGAGCAGTTCAATGAGTCGTGCTGTTGACGAGAAATAAAACCTTGATTTAGCTAAACACCTTTCTGTGTGTTTTGTACTGGTTTCTACAAGAAAATTGGGCGACAAAAAAAAGGGGGGGAAGAAACAATGTTTTATGGGCCCGACAAACCATAAATTTGCACTTTAGAAAGTTTAGTTTTGCCAAAATCATGTAATTTTTTTCTTTAAGAAAACTTCTTTGCAACAACTTTTAAGTTTTTTAGATTTTGGGGGTTATTTTAGGTCAATTTTAAACTCCAGAAAAAATTTTGAAATGAAAAAGAAACAAATTTGCCCAACTGACCCTACTTGAAATGTCCGTCTGCTCATAAAAGGGGGCTTTCTTTTCTGTCGCCTTAATAATTATTTCCTTGTGCAAGGGCATTTTTGGCACCATCAGGGTTCCAACTTGGGGACTTTTACATCGCAAATGAGTGCCTTGTTAATTTAGACAACTAGACTAGAACCATTAAAAGCTATATCTAATTAACTTAATATCTAACAAGTTATACAGGCATTCACGCTTGGAAAAACTGGGTAACTCGGCCGCCTGGCAGCTGGGAAATTCAGGAAGCTTGTGGGAAATTTGAAAGCTTAAAAAAAAAAAAAGTTCTGAAGAAAAGTGAAGGAAATAAAAAAAGAAGGGGGGAAATGTAAAACGGAGGGAAATTTGTAAGTTTACAAACTTATTTGAAGAGAAAAAGTGAACAGAAAATATTGCGATCAAAGACCTTTATCGTAAATAAAACACTATCTATTATATCGATTTGAGTAACTCGCCCTTTTCTCCACTAGCGCTACATATAATAATAATCAGGACCAGGGCCGCCTGCGCTAGCACGGTCGTTGCACACCGCTTTATTTTTGTTAAATTTCTTACTGAGTCTTGCTGTTTGCAACACTTGATGTAAAATGTAAGCGTTTTTAGATGAGTTTTGGTCATATTTCCAAGGCAATAACTAGTCAATTTTCTTGGAAATTCAATACTTCCGGGTTTGACTTTTCGGGTTGGGCGAATTGCAATATCGGCCACCAAATTATCAATACGTACCGAAATATCATGCACGACAACGAATTTCAGTTTGTTGTATTTATGGTTTTCAAACTGGATGTATGGCAGTAATGGACATGACTCCTAAGTTTATGGCATTTTAAAATTTGTTCATCTGTATTATTCTGTTTCATTAAACCCTGAATGCAACATGCAACTGCCATAATATAAAATTTGTTGAAAATTTAAAACAACATACAAATTGAATATATAAATATTGTTAACACAATTTGTTCTCATCATTATGAAAAAAAATCTGAAAACTCCACATCATCCGGATATAGACAGTACTGGATATAGAGAATTTTGATACACAGACGAAAAAATAAAAGTATGTTTAATTGTGTTAAAAATTCTTGGTTTTGTGCAAAGGTTACTTTGTATCTGTAACTTGTCCTGATTAATGATGCTGATGCAATTTTAACTTCAACTAACTTCAATTAACTACTAGTAGATATTTTCTAAAGCCGCGTTCAGACGGTCGGACATAAGTTGCCTATGACCGGTCATAACTTCTGTCGATAATACTGCCCTAGCATGACTAAAGGACGTAAGTGGCATGTTTTACGAAATGCTGTTTTATTCAGTATCGTAGTGGTTATGTAACTTCCCCAGTAACTGGTTCACGCACATCCCTTGACAACGGTGTATGCTATACGCCGGGACAGTTGTGACGTCATAATTTATGCACATCACCCAACACGTGCGTTTTGGACCCAAACAAACAGTGTGGCCAGTTTTGCCACACGTTAAGTCTATGGGGAAAAAAGTCTGACTCCGATTTTATACCATAACTTTCGTCTAAAACAAAAATAAGGGAAAACATGCCGGTCTATTATGCTGAAGGTTGTGATAACAAGCCAGAACGGGACCCCTGTCGTTATTTTTGTCTATCAACCGAGAAAAATCAGTCTGAATTGTATGTTTACACGTGCCTATTGTGTTAATACGTATGATTAGTGGACACGATCATTTGTTTGGGTCCAAAACGCACGTGTTGGGTGATGTGCATAAATTATGACGTCACAACTGTCCCGGCGTATACTTTTATATGGTGATCAGTTCGATCATGGTTCAAAACCAGAAAGCGTGAAATAGTTGTTAGAGTGATAATCAGATTACACGTAACACTTCGAGACTCAATTTACCGGTAACAACTGGTAACGCTATCATTTTCTACTCCAAAGAATGCAAATGAGCCAATTGAATACAATAGCATGCTCTGCCGCACATATAACAGGGTCCTCAACAACAGAATAAAGCTCATTATCCTCATTTGCATTCTTATGACCGGACTTATGTCTGGTCTTCTTCGGGTATAAATCGTCGGATATAAGTCGCACTATACCCGATAGAGTTATATCCGATGATCGTTCTCACCGACACAACTTATGACCGGTCAGAAGCAACTTATGTCCTACCGCCTGAACGTGGCTTAAGTTTCCAACATGAAAATGTTTGACTTTCTGGTGACCTAACTGACTCCTACTTTTGTTTGGCGGAAATTAGAAAACAGCATTTTGTAAAAAATGTCACTTACTTCCTTTTGTCATGGTAGGGCAGTATTACCGACACAAGTTATGGCCGGTCATAAGCAACTTATGTCCGACCGTCTGAACGCGGCTATAGTCTTTCATTCATGTATGAAACAGATTGTGAGGGATGTGAAGCGGCAGTAAAGACTTACTCACCACGATTATTAATTGTACAAGACAGTCATAATCTATACAAATGAGATACAATCCGACTGAGAGCTTCTCAAGGTTAAGTGTTACTAGTATATGTGACAGTCCACAACAAATCACTAGTAAAGTCAGCTCTGAGTACCCTGTTTAATTTTGTTTAATTGCATATTCAAATACTTATATTTGAGCTTTACAATGATACTTGTTTTACATTCATCATATTCATATTTGGGGTGCTCTGGCAAAATGAGAGGAAAGTCACAATTTTCAAAAATGAGTTTATTACATATTTGAATTCTTCATATTCTCAGCTTTAAAATGATATATAATTTGTCCTACATTCCCTTTCCCATACACTGTGGAAGTAGTGATGTTATTTCTTGCATAATTAGCCCAAACATATGCGATCTGGTTCCAATCAAATGATCATGTCCATGATAGTGGTTCCACTGATCACACGTATTGCGTACGTACACACAAAATCAGATCATCTTTTACACTCGCTTTTTGTAAACTTGAAACTTGGCACACATAATATTAAGACTATATGCAATATCTAATGTGAATTTAAAATGTTTCTATCATATCTTCACAATCTGCAGTGGTTTTCAAAGAGTTGAAAATGTTGTCAAAACTGAATCAGACCCGTCTTAGTGCAAATTGTACAGAACGTTGTAGAATCTTTTGATAAAAAAAAAACATTCAAAGTTACATTTCTAGGTAATCTATATTGCCCAAATTTTCAATAGTTAGAATATCTATAGATGCAAAAAAAAGACAATTTAATATTTTACCCATGTTTCACTTCAGTAGCTGTTTTCTCAAAATCATCAAGTGCGACTTTCCTCTCACTTTGCCGGAGCACTCCTTATATATGTTTAAAGCATAATTAAGAAACCTTTGCAATAAAGTTTTAATTTTGTGAATATTCCCAAATCATCTACATCTATAGTCTCTTTGCAAATATTTTCAACTAAAAGGAAAGCTAGTACTTTATTAAGTTGCATGAGTAATTCAAATCCTCAAAAATCCCACTTTTAAGAGAATACTACTTCTAGCCTTCAAAATGAAACTACTGCCTTTACTGGATGTTCTGATGGATGATCACATAGGCTTCATTTGAGAGGCATTTGCTCTTGATTTGATCAACAAGCTATTACTCATTTAAATAATAGAAAGATTTGATAGAAAAATGATACTTGTGGTCATTTCCATCAATATTGGTGATTTTCCAACGCTTATCGTTATTGTAAGAATATCTTTATTTCATATTTTGTTGTAGTCTTGACGTATTAACAGTGTACATTTATCTTGTCTAATTTCATAATTTTTCACTTCATCTCACATTTAGAGGTAGGTACTTGTTTTGTTCTGCTAACACGCCTCAAGGAGGTAAGCTCAGTTTTACAATTACAATGTTTTCAGTGGTAAAATTCTAATGGCCTCAAGATAAGTCTTGCAAACATGATAAAATGTAAATTCCAGTATTCAAGAATTACAAGACAAAGATACAAGATGACAGACAATTACCAAAATCATATATTATGAAAAACAGTTACCCTTCTTTAGTCTAAACCGAGAGAACCCAACCAGTAGGCGCCAATCTGCATTGCAGAAAGTCAAAGCTGCGGCTAAATGTGCCACTGTTTACAATCACAATTTACAGTGTGTTCCCTGCCACTTTCCCCTGGTCGAAAACTACAAGACAAACATACATGGGCATTTTCACGGTAACGGAAGGACAATCACAGAATTTTTCTGTATTTCAAACACATACATTACCAAAATTGAATTAGATAAAATAAAACTTATTCCATATTTAGTTGAGTATACCTGAAACCATTCACATTCAACAGGAATTTTTTCATAAAAGTTTCTCTGTCGCAAAATATGCATATTAATGAGGTCGGTCACGGAAGGACAGCAAAACGGACATGGTTTTTCACCTTGAGTACATTTTTGAAAATTTTCATGAAATTTATGAAGAAATTTTATTTCAAAGTTACTGAATGCATTGATTGGCGTTTCTGCAATACTTTACCACAATCCACTTTAAAATATTCCTTACGGTTATGTTTTAACAATGCGAAATGCGAAGGGATCATGGTCACGGAAGGACGGTCACGGAAGGACAATTTGTCCACTGATATTTGGGTGCACTGAGCCGTAAAGCCTGGTCAGGAGTAACAAAAAATACAACCTTATGTGTAAATTTGATCCTTATTTAAGCCATGTAGAACAATAACACTCAAGTAAACAACTAAGAATGGGTTGAAAAAAATAAATAAAAATCACTACTTTTCATTATGAAAATCAAGAAATTTGACCAAAAATTACGTTTTTTAAATAAATTTCATTGACATTTTTGTTCAGTCTTTTCAAAATTAAGTTCATTTTAAATAGCTTCAAAATAGCTTTCTTTTGATACCAAATATATGGTGGTAGCATTTATCATTGAATAGTTACATCCTTTTTTCAATATTTTTCTCATGTCCACTTTTTTGTGAAAATGGCCACATACAAGATGACAGGTAAATATTCAAATCTAATATTATGAAAAACTGTTTACCCATCTTTAGTCTAAACTAAGATGGCCAACTAGTAGGCGCCAATCTGCATAGCACAAAGGAAGCAGTAGCTTAATGTGTCACTGTTTCCAATCAGAATTTACAGTGTAATGCAAACATACATACAAGATGACGGCTAAATACTCAAATCAAATATCGTGAAATACAGTTTGTTCATCTTTGCTGTCTAAACCAAGAAAACCAACCAGTAGGCGCCAACCTACATAGTAGACAGGTAAAGCGGTGGCTATTCCCAGGGGGATTATATTTGTGTCCGGGGTAATTCTGAAGGTGACCCAATGTGAGATCAAAATTTGGCAACAATTGGTGAAATGATAGTGACCCTATCTGAGACCATAAATCTACCATATATCTGTTCTAAAGGATACCTATCTGGGGCCATACCTGTTCAAATGAAAACCCTATCTGAGACCGTAAGCAAATGTGATGAAATAATAAAGAAATCATTGGTAAAATGAACACTCTTAAAGCAATACTATAAGATTTTGATCAAAAATGGTTTATAGCAAAAACAGCATAAAATGGAGGAATGTGACTATCTAAAAGCGTTTTTAAGTGTATTTTATGGAAAAAATTGTTTTGCCACCAAAAAATGGATAAAAGCACATACATTTTTTTCTATACTACTACATGTACAGTGTGTCCCAGAATGAAGTTATCAAGATTTCAATGCCTCATAATTCAAAAACTAAAATACCCCAGACACTGAAAGTTGCTGACTATAATGCGTGATGTCTTTTCTTGCTTTGTTGCAAAAATAAAGAAAATCCAAGCATTAATTATCTAGGAGTGATCGTTTGAAGCTCCAGAGGGGTTTGGACACTTTTCCCAGTTTGGAGAGGTTGTAAAAACAGCAGTAATTTGCAGCGGAAGTTTATAAGCTTGGATGTCATCTTTATCTAACATTTCTGTTTTGTTTCGCATGTTGCCTCTCCTTTATGATGCCTTGGAGTCTTACTAAAGGTTCAGCAGAATGTTATAAGTTGGCTTCTACCCTGGCATCCACACGCTTCTTTTTTTCAATTCCTTCTTTCATATCTGATACCATAAGCTTCTTATTTTCTGACATTTTTAAGATGGGCTACTTATGC